>JAANYP010004340.1:0-90215 GCA_020465985.1 Centrapalus pauciflorus
GAGGTGTTGACCTAGATTGATTAAAGACACGATTCGGTGAATTTGTCCTAACCACTTCTTTTGGTCCAACCTTAACCGGTGTTTGTTTCACAACTGGTTTTGGTGCGGCCTGCACAGTTTTCTCGGTACTCTGAGAACTACTCGTGCTCGCCACACTTGGTGAGGGCTTAACAGGTGTTGGGTTCACTGTCTTAGGTGTAACATCAGCTTTCCTAACTGGACAGTGAGAAGCAACATGCCCTTTCTCATGACATCTAAAGCAAGACATCTTATCCATGGACTTTTTGGTTGGTCCCTTAGATCTAGGTGTCTCACTAGTGTCTAATGCCTTTGGTACATCTACAGTGTCTGTCTCTTCGACCTGGTCAGCCCATGAAATTTTCTGTTTTCCTGCAGGTGTTTCACTGGAGGACGACACAAATTTCACTTGCTTGACCTTGACAGTTGAGTCAGGCACCTTAGGTGTATTTTCAACTTTAGGTTCAGGTGTAGGTTCAGGTAGGTCCTCTAAAACTACTGACTTGTCAGTTTTCTCCTGAGGCTGAGGCACATAGTTATCATTGAAAGGTGGAGGAATTTCGTGAAAACCTAGACCTACAGGCTTCTTAGACTGTCTTTGGGCATCTAAGACTTTCCCTAGGTTTAGGCTCGAATTCCTAAACTTTTCCAACTTACTATTTGCCTCTGCTACCTTAACCTTGGTCTCGGCTAGCTCTATGTCCTTGTCTTTCAGACTTTTAGTCAAGGCTTCTACGTGCTCATACATAAGTTCTATCCTAACACACTGCTCACTCAGTTTGTCTTTTAGAACGATTACATCTTGAGCATCAGCCTTAAGCTTTTCTTTTAAATCTTGTTTTATGTCATTTAGGCTAGCATTTTCTATTTTCAAGTTTTCATTTTGAGCAGCTATGGTCTTATGTGAGTCTAAGACTAGATTTAACCTATCGTTAGAAGTAACACATAAAGCACATAAATCCCGAAATAGAGAATTAGAAAGACTAACCTTAGAGTTATCAGATTCCACGTTGGCCATCTGAGCAGCAAACTCCAGCACGGTCTGATCATTCGCTTTCTCTACCCACATCGGACTGCTGTCCCTTGTGGTCTGCTCATCCTCATCACAACCATTTTCCGTAACTTCAGCCATAAAAGCTCTAGCATTGGACTCCGGATGTGAACTCCAGTCATAAGAACCATCTAGCTGTCTTTCAGAAGTGACATTTGATATCAGACCCGCTAGATTGGCTTGACCAGATGAAGAACTCGGAAGATATCTCTGTTGGGACTGACTTTGGTACTGTCCTTGATGCTGACTCTGCCCCTGGTATGACTCTACCTTCGGTCTTTGACACTCCCCCGCGAAATGTCCCAATCCCTGACAGTTGTAGCATTTGACCTTGGACTTATCAAATCCTATTCCCTTGTTATTCATCTGTAGATTCCTTCCGGTTCTCTTTATGAATCTCTTAACCCTCTGGGTTACCATGGCCAGTTGCCATTTAAGATCCATCTCCTCTAAGTCATCAGGGTCGACCTGATCGTAATCTTCATCCCAAAGAGCCGGATCATTAATCTTCCCTTGAACGCAATTGCCGTATGCGGCCACAAACGAAGCAAGCAGATTCAGATGTTCTTCTGCCGACTTTGCGCTCATTGGCATCTTTGAATAGTTCTGACTTGTAGATGCCTGATTGACTTGAGGTTGCGGTTCTTCCGATCTTCCCAACCCTAAGAACGCGCGATTGATTGAGTCTTCGGACTCTGGTGGCGATGACGTTTCTCCGGTGAAAAACGCTGTAGCACTCTTCTGATCAGCTGTCACTGATGATTTGGTTGTCTTTCCAAAATACATAGCCGGATTTTGGACTTGCTCATAATCAGTCTCAGCCTTTATCATTTCGAAGTGATATGCCCTCAACGTTCCCACGATGTCATCCAGTGATTGAGCATAGTACTTATCTTCATTCAGCTTAATCATAGCCACGTACATAGCCCATTTGGCTGGTAGGGCATCAAGAAGCTTATTGTTCTTGTCACTGTCCGAGTACTCAATGCCATGACTTTCAAGCTCTGTTATCAGATGATAAAATCGTGTGATAATATCATCCAACTGTTCATCTTTAAGAGCCTTGAAGATTGCAAACTGTTGGGTCAACAGCTCAGTACGCTTTCTACGTACCCGTGGATTACCCTCACACCGTTTCTGAAGAGACTCCCAAAGCTCTTTCGACGTCCTCTGAGTCCGAAATGTGTGCAAGATATCTTGAGGTAACGCCATTCGGATAATAGAGAAAGCTTTGTTTTCGGCTTCAAATAGTTTCTTGTCATCTTCTTTCATCATTTGATATGACAGAACCTTTTGACGGCCTTCTACCTCAGAGACTGGTGGAATGTACCCTTCATCAATGCACACCCACATGCGCATATCGTTGAATCGTACAAAATCAGTGAATCTATCCTTCCACCAGTAGTAATCCTCAACTTTCATCAGCTTAGGTGGTGCATTGGCCTTCCCAACTTCGTGATCCATTTCAAGGAATTTCTGAAGGTTCGACATTTTTTCTGAAAGAATTTGAATTTGAACTTAATTAATTTAATTAGAAACTGATTTAAATTAACTAATTCGAATCTGTGATAGATTCGAAACTAATTAAAATTTAATCTTTTGAAAGTAAATTCGATTAAGTCTTAAAGTTCAAGCAGATTCGAAATAATGTCAGATTCGAACAATCCCACAGATTCGAAGATAGGTCAGATTCGAAGAACCCCTAGACTCGAAGACCCTTAGAATCGAAGGCACAAACAGAATCGAAAATCAGCAGATTCGAAGCTCAGACTCGAAACAGTAATAAACTCGAAACAAACTCGAAAGAACATAGACTCGAGAACCAATTCGAATGTATTAATAGATTCGAAACCCCACAGACTCGAAACTGACTGAAATTGACTCGATAGGAGCGTATTTTGGTTAGACTCGAAAATAAAGTAAAACCCTAATTACCCCTATAGATTCGAGCGCCGCAAACTCGAAAAACGGCTAACACTTTGATTTTTTGACGTTTTACGGATTAAATCACTATTTTTCAAACGAAAAATAATGATTTCGACCAAAAACGTGAAAAACGACAAAGTGTTTCCCGAATATGAATTTGCTAAGCTCAAAAACACGTTTTTGAGAGAAAAACCGTCCAACTAGCGTCAAGAAACCTAGAATGTTTCTGATGAACACGAAGAACACCACGAACACTCCGTAGGCTCTGATACCACTTGTAAGGTCTACCACTGACAGATCTATCTAGACGCGGACCCGTTAACGAGTGCGGAATCCTCGTTGACGGTCAGACGGACAACTCTCAACCAACGGAAACACGGAGACTATTAGACGCTGAACGAACGACACACGAACGATCCTACGTACTAATTCTCTCCGAAACGGGACTCACCTAGCTAATAAACTCGAGATCGCCTATCGCTTAATTCCTCACGAATTCTGCCAAAGGTCAGCTAATCATTCGAGTCTATCCCTAATTATAGACCCTGATTCGAGTCTGTTGTGGGCCAACCTCGAATCTGGCCTAAGGCCTCATTCGAATCTGTCCATCTGACAGATTCGAATCTAACCTATTCGAATCTAAGGATACATTCGAATCTATCACAGATTCGAATGTCTTCCTTAACCTATTCGAATCTAGCCAATACATTAAACACTTACGTGATGAAACTTATGTTTTAACTTATGTTTGACATACTCTTTGACTTTTATGTTTGAACTTCTTGTAATATGTTACATCAAGTTCAAACACACAATCAATAACAGACAAACACATTTTAAACATATATATCAAATTACTGGATAACTCAGAATATTACTTAAATCATAACGTAGATCGATTAGACTGCTATCGTCACACAGGGTGTACCAACAAGTCTTAAAAGTCAAGTAGATTCAAAATAATGTCAGATTCGAGGAACTCCTTAGATTCGAAGTTATATCAGATTCGAAGGACTCTATAGATTCGAAGACCCTTAGAATCGAAGGCACAGTGGAGTCGAATGACAGCAGATTCGAAACACTAGATTCGAAATAATACTAGATTCGAAATAAACTCGACACTAAACTAGACTCGAGATCCTATTCGAATGAAGCAACAGATTCGAAACAAAGTAGATTCGAAACACTCTGAAATTGACTCGTAAGGAGCGTATTTTGGTTAGACTCGAAAATAAAGTAAAACCCTAATTACCCCTATAGATTCGAGCGCCGCAAACTCGAAAAACGGCTAACACTTTGATTTTTTGACGTTTTATAGATTAAATCACTATTTTTCAAATGAAAAATAATGATTTCGACCAAAAACGTGAAAAACGATAAAGTGTTTCCCGAATATGAATTTGCTAAGCTCAAAAACACGTTTTTGAGAGAAAAACCGTCCAACTAGCGTCAAGAAACCTAGAATGTATCTGATGAACACGAAGAACACCAAGAACACTCCGTAGTCTCTGATACCACTTGTAAGGTCTACTACTGCACGATCTATCTAGACGCGGATCCGTTAACGAGTGCGGAATCCTCGTTGACGGTCAGACGGACAACTCTCAACCAACGGAAACACGGAGACTATTAGACGCTGAACGAACGACACACGAACGATCCTACGTACTAATTCTCTCCGAAACGGGACTCACCAAGCTGATAAACTCGAGATCGCCTCTTGCTCAATTCCTCACGAATTCTGCAAAAAGTCTCCTAATCATTCGAGTCTATCCCTAATTATAGGCCCTGATTCGAGTCTGTTGTGGGCCAACCTCGAATCTGGCCTAAGGCCCATTCGAATCTGTCCATCTGACAGATTCGAATCTAGCCTATTCGAATCTAAGGACTCATTCGAATCTATCACAGATTCGAATGTATCCTTTTATGCAATTCGAATCTAGCCTTTGACATATATAACTAAGTGTTTGAAACTTATGTTTTACTTATGCTTGAGTTAATCTTTGACCTTTATGTTTGAACTTCTTGTAATATGTTATATCAAGTTCAAACACACAATCAATAACAGACAAAGCACATATTAAACATATATATCAAAATACTTGGTTAATACTCAGAATATTACCTAAACACATAATGCAGATCGATTAGACTGCTATCGTCACACAGGGTGTACCAACAGAGAGACTCCCAAAGTTCCTTCGACGTCCTTTGAGTCCGAAATGTGTGCAAGATATCTTGAGGTAAAGCCATACGGATAATGGAGAAAGCTTTGTTTTCAGCTTCAAATAGTTTCTTGTCATCCTCTTTCATCATCTGGTATGACAAAACCTTTTGACGGCCTTCAACTTCAGATACTGGTGGAATGTACCCTTCATCTATGCACACCCACATGTGCATATCGTTGAATCGTACAAAATCCGTAAATCGGTCCTTCCACCAGTAATAGTCCTCAACTTTCATCAGCTTTGGCGGTGCATTTGCCTTCCCAACTTCGTGATCCATCTCAAGGAATTTCTGAAGGTTTGACATCTTTTCTGAAAGAATTGAATTTGAACTTAATTAATTTAATTCGAAACTGATTTAGATTAACTTATTCGAATCTAGATAGATTCGAAACTAATTAATATTGAATCTTTTGAAATTAAATTCGATTAAGTCTTAAAAGTCAATTAGATTCGAAATAATGTCAGATTCGAAGAACTCCTTAGATTCGAAGTTATGTCAGATTCGAAGAACTCCTTAGATTCGAAGATCCTTAGAATCGAAGGCACAGCAGAGTCGAATGTCAGCAGATTCGAAGCACAGAATCGAAACAGTAACAAACTCGAAACAAACTCGAAACAATATAGACTCGAGATCCAATTCGAATGAAGTAACAGATTCGAAACAAGGTAGACTCGAAACTCTCTGAAATTGACTCGAAAGGAGCGTATTTAGGTCAGACTTGAAAATTAAGTAAAACCCTAATTACCCCTATAGATTCGAGCGCCGCAAACTCGAAAAACGGCTAACACGTTGATTTTTTGACGTTTTACAGATTAAACCACTATTTTTCAAACGAAAAATAATGATTTCGATCAAAAACGTGAAAAACAACAAAGTGTTTCCCGAATACGAATTTGCTAAGCTCAAAAACACGTTTTTGAGAGCAAAACCGTCCAACTAGCGTCAAGAAACCTAGAATGTATCTGATGAACACGAAGAACACCAAGAACACTCCGTAGGCTCTGATACCACTTGTAAGGTCTACGACTGCAAGATCTATCTAGACGCGGATCCGTTAACGAGTGCGGAATCCTCGTTGACGGTTAGACGGACAACTCTCAACCAACGGAAACACGGAGACTATTAGACGCTGAACGAACGACACACGAACGATCCTACGTACTAATTCTCTCCGAAACGGCACTCACCTAGCTGATAAACTCGAGATCGCCTCTTGCTTAATTCCTCACGAATTCTGCAAAAAGTCCTCTAATCATTCGAGTCTATCCCTAATTATAGACCCTGATTCGAATCTGATGTGGGTCAGACTCGAATCTGGCCCAAGGCCCATTCGAATCTGTCCAACATGACAGTCTCGAATCTATCCTATTTTTGAATCTATGGTTACATTCGAATCTATCACAGATTCGAATGTCAACCCATATATAATTCGAATCTAGCCTTTTACATAAACAACTAAGTGTTTGAAACTTATGATATTACCTTATGAATGATTTTATCTTTGTACTTTACGTTTGAACTTCTTGTAATACGTTACATCAAGTTCAAACATACAAACACTGATAATCATCAATCATACATAATATATATATAACAAACATATGCTAAATCACAATGTAAGACAACTTAGACTGCTATCGTCACACGGGATGTACCAACAAACCCCTATTCGAAACTAAGCTAGACTCGAAACAAACTCGAAACTAAGTAGACTCGAGATCCTATTCGAATGAAGCAACAGACTCGAAACAAGGTAGATTCGAAACCTTCTGAAACAGACTCGAAAGGAGCGTATTTTGGTTAGACTCGAGACTAAGTGTAACCCTAATTACCCCTATTAGATTCGAGCGCCGCAAACTCGAAAAACGGCTAACACTTTGATTTTTTGACGTTTTTTGGATTAAACCAGTATTTTTCCAAAGAAAAATAATGATTTCGATCAAAAACGTGAAAAACCACAAAGTGTTTCCCGGATTACTATTTGCTAAGCTCAAAAACACGATTTTGAGAGAAAAAACCGTCCAACTAGCGTCAAGAAACCTAGAATGTATTTGATGAACACGAAGAACACCACGAACACTCCGTAGGCTCTGATACCACTTGTAAGGTCTACCACTACGAGATCTATCTAGACGCGGATCCGTCAACGAGTGCGGAATCCTCGTTAACGGTTAGACGGAAAACTCTCAACTACGAAACACGGAGACTATCAGAGGCTGAACGAACGACACACGAACGATCCTACGAACTGATTCTCTCCTAAAGAACACGCACCAAGCTGATAAACTCGAGATCGCTTTAAGCTTAATTCGTCACGAATTCTGCCAAAAGTCTGATAATATCTCGAGTCTATCCCTAATTATAGACCCTGATTCGAGTCTGATGTGGGCCAAACTCGAATCTGGCCCAAGGCCCATTCGAGTCTGTCCACCAAGACACTCTCGAATCTGGGCTCTTCGAATCTATGGTTACATTCGAATCTATCACAGAATCGAATGTCAACCCTTATATAATTCGAATCTAGCCAACTTGTATATGAAACTTATGTTTATGCTTGAATTAATCTACGATCTTTATGTTTGAACTTCTTGTAATATGTTACATCAAGTTCAAACACACAATCAATAACTGACAAACATATATAAACATATATATTAAACACTTGTTAAACCACAATGTTGAATATTACTTAACCAAAATGTTAGATCGATTAGACTGCTATCGTCACACAGGGTGTACCAACATAGGATTGAAGCAATTAGAATGTTTTTAGCATTTGCCGGACATAAAAATTTTACTGTATGTCAAATAGATGTAAAAACTGCATTTTTAAATGGGGAGTTAACTGATGAAGTATTTACATATCAGCCCGAAGGCTTTACTGATCCTTTGAAGCGTGATCATGTATATATTTTAGACAAATTACTGTATGGCCTTAAACAAGCACCCCGAGCTTGGTATGATACCCTTTCAAATTGTTTGTTGAAATGTGGCTTCAACAAAGGTGAAGTGGATACTACCCTATTTATTAAACGTAAGGCTCACGATATCATAGTTATTCAGATATATGTGGACGATATAATTTTTGGGTCTACAAATACTGAGTTTTGCAAAAAGTTTGCATTTTTAATGTCCAAAAAGTTTAAAATGAGCATGATTGGAGAAATAAATTTTTTCTTGGGTGTACAAGTAAAACAACTGAGTGATGACATTTTCATCAATCAGTCAAAGTACATTCAAGACATGTTAAGTGTAACAACCTAACTTTTGATTTAGTATTAAATTCAGTATTTGAATCAATAATGTAATAAAGTTACATTATTTGAATTATAATTTATTTAAGTTATGAAATATTTAATTAAATTATATAAATATTTATATTATGATTTAATAAATTATTAAAGATAATTAAAATAAAAGAGATATAATATACAAAAGTAAAAGTGGGTTAACTAGCAAATATAACTAGATGAAGTATATAAACGAGATTTATTATTCATTTAATCACTTTTACTCTCTCTCTCTCTCTCTCTCTACACTCTCTCTCTACCTTCTCTCTAAATTATCTCCCAAACCGACCGGCCGGTTATCGAGTTTCATATATCGTTGGAAAGATCTCGAAGAGGTCTACACAAATCTGCTATTCCATACGTGATTTCGTACGAATTTGAGGTAAGAATCGATATTTTTAAGCTTTATTACTTTCAGTTTTGAAGATGAATACGAATTCCCTATTTTATTCAAATTTATGCTATTTAATTTAGTATTAACTTGATTATGATAGATTACATATATAACAGAATCGGATCTGGGCTCAATATCTAACATATTCATGATTTTTAGACTTAAAAATGAATGTTTTAAAGCTGAATATTAAGAACAAATTCGAGATGACAAGAACAAACTCGAAAATGCATGAACAAACTCGATTTTAATTAGAATTGAATCTCAAATTCGAATTTGACCATTAAATTCGAATGGTCTTCGAATTTAATTCCAAAGTCGAAGCAAGTACCTCGAATTTATATACTTGAATTTGTTCTTCGAATTTAATGGTCAAAGTCGAAGCAAGTACCTCGAAATTAACCATATACTTGACTTTGGTTCCACCATTCGAATTTAACATGTATATAATTGAAAGGATATCTTCAAAATTAGCCATGGATTTGTAATTGAGCATATATTCGAATTTAGTATATATATTCGAATATTGGTTCAAATTTAACCTTCTATATTCGAATTTAGGTGTTAAACTCGAAACCCATTACTTAAATTCGAATATATTGAATAAAACACTTGGACAACACACGAAATAACAATATAATTAGCAAAATGAGTACATATATATATATATATATATATATATATATATATATATTGACCTTTGAGAATTTATGAAACAAAGAATATTAATGAAAGAATGATTTATGAATGAACAAGTTATCAGAATCAGATAAAATAAAGATTTTAAAGAAAAAAGATGACAAGATTGACATGACATGACATGATATGATATGATAATTTTGGACAGGTTCAGTGAAATTCTGAACATAGATACAAAGATTTAATGATTTAAAGCGGGTCAAAGATTTGAATTGACAGATAACAGATTGACAAAGATAAAATCCTGAGATAACTCAGGTGGCAGATTTTACATCTATTTGATAAAGACCCAGATCTGTGAGTTTTAGATATTCAGATTTAACATGCTTGAATTTCCGGTTGAGACATATTGTTGATGCTAGATTGATTGACATTCATATTATCAGCTGGATTGTGACCTGTGCACACCATGGTTGGGTGTTGCCCAGTGAATCATGATAGCTATTTGATTGTCATTTCCTATGTCATTGCATTTATAGTTCATTTCTGATACTACTTTAAGACTTCTGCTATCATGACTTTGATTACACATGCTTCATCATTGCATATACTTGACATATTGATTCAGCTTGATTAGCCCTGATTGGTCTATTGTTCTAGACCTGGCTATTTCACCAGTTCTATTGAATTGGTAATGACCTCCGATGTTCCGCCACGTTGATTTACTGGTAGCTATCTCAGTATGTGGCTGATCCCCACGTTTTAAGCGTGAGCGTGGCTTGAGCATCATCCGACTCTATGACTTCTATGTCTCAATCATGAGGGCTGAAGCGGCAGCCAAGATATATCACGCTAGACTTATAATGATCCGCTTGACATTGCATGTTAATTAGAAAATCTATTTACTCACTAAGCATTGCTTACGGTTGCTACATTCACATTTTACAGGAAAAGATAAAGGAAAGTCATCTGCCGAACCTAGTTCCTAGCTCTTACACGCTCAAGACAGAAGTTTCATAGACCTTTACTCAGTGACCCCATTTTGGTACTAATTGGATGACAATATTATGGTGATCTGGGTAGATTTATTTTGATTATATGACGACATGAATTAGATTAGACTTCTGCCCTTTATAAGTTTAATTTGAAAACCATAAAACTGTATTAAACTTAATCCTAATATTTTGTACTGTAATTTATAATTCCGCAATTATTTACTCTATCTTTGTTTGATTGATATCGTATTGCACGATGTGGGACCTAGACTTGTGAGAACTGCCCCGTGAGGGGTGGTCTTCAAAGGATGGTATCAGAGCCCATAGTTTGAGTGAATCAAGTATTACGTGAGTATACTTGGTCTCAAACTGAAGCAATACATATGTATCAATCATTTAGGTGGATTGAACTGAGATAGGATGTACAGACTATTAGGATGGGAAAAGGGTACATAGATCTATGTCTATAAATTGATAGTTAAATGATTTTAATTTTCAATTAAGATGTCAGGATCAGGATCAGGTGACATACCAAACAACATGACCCCACAACAAATGTTCGAAATGATGCAACAACTTTTAGCCCAACACTCTGAGCATCAAAATAAGATTATGCAAGAACAGTTTCAGGCCAGAGATGAGGCCGAAGCTAAAAGACGTGAAGATAAGAAAAATAAGAGAAAAGATAAACAAGTCCAGAATGCCGAATCTGATTCTGATAACACAAATCCTGAAACCCAAATAGTTCAGCCAAAAGGATGCAAGTTTAAAGATTTCAAAGCTAGCGGTGCTTTGAATTTTGAAGGAACAGTTAATCCAATTCAGGCGATGGATTGGATTAGCCACACTGAAGAAATCTTCAGGATTTCTGATTGCCTAGACTCCAAGAAAGTAAGCTATGCATCCGCTTTGTTCGTCGGTGCTGCTCGTGCTTGGTGGAAGACTCAGAGAAGTATCTATGGAGAGGAGGTGATTCAGACTTTGGAATGGGATCAGTTTCTTGATATGTTTAACGCAAAGTACTGTCCATTCGACCAGCGAGACAAGATGGAAGTACAACTGATGCAGCTGACTCAAGGAACAAAGACTGTTGATGAATACGAACACCAATTCTCTCGGCTTTGTGGTTACTCCTTCTATCAAGTAGCTACTGAGGAACGAAAGATGAATAGATTCCGCGGAGGACTCAACCCGAGATATCGACATCCGATGAGCGCGATAAAATATAAGAGTTATCTGGAAATGGTGGAAGCGGCCAGACAGATCGAGAGAGGATACTTAGAGTATGGCGATCAACTCTATGCTCCATCAGCAAACCGGACATGTCCTTCCCCTCCGAAGAAGCAAAGATTCGGTAGATTCTTCAAGACGAACAAATCCCAGTCTCAACAGCCACATCAGTATAGTTCACAGCCGAAAGCCCAAGCCTATTCACTAACGAACGAGCCACGATTCTGCAAGCGATGCAAAAAGTCACACATGGGGCTGTGTAACCTAGATGATGTTACTTGTTTTGCATGTAACCGAATTGGTCATAGCATTGAAGAGTACCCACAGCAAGGACGTGGATGTGCGAAATGCGGGAAAAGAGGACATTTCATGTATCAGTGTCGCAGCGGGCAACGATTTCAGTTGCAATCATCAGCGGGAGGTTCTACAGTAAAGAGTTCTGCTGCAACTCCGACAGCAACGACACGTGCGTTTCAGTTAACAACAGAAGAAGCGAGAGAAACCCCTGACGTAGTTACCGGTACGTTTCTGTTAAATACGATACCTGCTCGCGTACTATTTGATTCTGGCGCTAGTCGTTCCTTTATATCGACTTCTTTTGCATCAATATTATCTAAATCCACGTCAAAGCTTCATGTTGTAATTGATATCGAGACAGCCAGTAACAACTACGTTATGGATGATTTTGTCTACCGAAACTGCACTCTACTCGTTGATAACATCGTATTCAACCTTGATCTCATTCCTATTCCGTTGAAAGAGTTCGACAACATTATTGGCATGGACTGGCTAATGAATAACGAGGCTACGATCGTCTGCAACCGCCGACTCATCAGAATCAAGTCTTCAGACGGCCGAGTATTAGAAATCAAAGGCAAGATGCGAAAAGGTGCTCACTGCTTTATTTCAATTGAAAAAGCGTATAGGTATATATCTAAGGGTAACGAATCTTATTTATGCTACGTCTCATATGAATCTAACTTCGAAGCCCAAAAAAAATCTTTATCTAATATCCCAATCGTCTGTGAGTTCCCAGACGTATTCCCTGAAGATATTTCTGGAGTGCCACCAGAACGTCAAGTCGAATTCGTCATTGACTTAGTTCCTGGTGCGGCTCCTATTGCTAAAGCTCCCTACAAACTTGCGCCTGCAGAAATGCAGGAAATGTCAAAGCAGTTGCAAGAGCTGTTAGAAAAGGGATTTATCCGACCGAGTTCATCTCCGTGGGGTGCACCTGTCTTATTCGTTAAGAAGAAAGACGGAACTCTTCGAATGTGCATTGATTACCGCGAGTTGAACAAAGTCACTATAAAGAATAAATATCCTCTGCCCAGAATTGATGATCTGTTTGATCAGCTACAAGGAGCCAGCTACTTCTCGAAAATCGATCTTCGTTCTAGGTATCATCAATTAAAAGTCAGAGATGAGGATATTCCAAAGACAGCCTTCCGAACAAGATACGGTCATTACGAATTTCTCGTAATGTCGTTTGGTTTAACGAATGCACCAGCGGCGTTCATGGATCTCATGAATCGCGTGTGCCGACCGATGCTGGATAAGTCAGTTATCGTATTCATAGACGATATTCTGATTTACTCCAAAACGGAGGCTGACCATTCTATTCATCTGCGACAATTGCTAGAGTTACTGAGAAAAGAAAGACTCTACGCAAAATTTTCTAAGTGTGAATTCTGGCTCAGACAGATTCAATTCCTTGGTCATGTCATATCTGGCGAAGGAATTTCAGTTGATCCTTCTAAAGTCGAGGCTGTTCAAAAATGGCAAACGCCTTGCAATGCCTAAGAGATCAGAAGTTTCCTTGGATTGGCCGGCTATTATCGGCGATTCATAAAGGACTTCTCGAAGATTGCTGTGCCACTTACGATGCTAACACGAAAGAATACACCTTTCGTATGGGCAGATAAACAGGAAGAGGCATTTGAAACTTTGAAACAAAAGTTAATTCAAGCGCTGATCTTAGCCTTACCAGAGGGCAACGATGATTTTGTCGTTTACAGCGACGCATCTGGTACTGGTTTAGGATGTGTTCTGATGCAAAGGGGAAAAGTAATTGCCTACGCTTCAAGGCAATTGAAAGACTACGAGAAAAATGCACCAACTCATGATCTTGAGTTGGCTGCCGTTACCTTTGCACTGAAGATCTGGCGTCATTACCTTTATGGGACTCGGTGTCAGCTTTACACCGATCATAAGAGTCTAAAACATCTCTTTACTCAAAAGGATCCGAATATGAAACAGCGTAGGTCCTTGGAGCTTATCAAGGACTATGATTGCGAGATCCTATATCAGACTGGCAAAGCAAATGTTGTCGCGGATGCTTTGAGTAGGAAAGTATATCCGGAAAAGTGTTGCTATGCCCTGACTCCTGTTGTATTCTCTTCTGATCTTATTGAAGATATCAGATCTGCTCAAGCCAAAGCATTGAAAGAAGAGAATCTTTTTTTTGAAAATCTTAAAGGGAAGTTACAATTTTTATCTCTGAACCATTTGGGACTTCACTGTCTCAAGGGAAACCGAATCTGGATTCCTAAATATGGTTCTATTCGCAACACTCTTCTATCTGAAGCCCATCAATCCAAGTTATCTGTTCATCCTGGCAGCTCAAAGATGTATTTTGATCTGAAAGTCGATTATTGGTGGCCAGGAATGAAGAAACACATCGGTCATTATTTTGAAAGCTGCAGAGTATGTCAGATGGTTAAGGCAGAACATCAGAAGGCCTTCGGGGATATGCAACCACTGCCAGTTCCTGAGTGGAAGTGGGAGCACATAACCATGGACTTCGTCACTAAACTGTCAAAGACCAAGAGGCAGCACGACTCCATCTGGGTAGTTGTGGATCGATTAACGAAGTTAGCTCACTTAATACCAATGAAAGAAACATACTCCATTGATAGATTGGCACAGTTGTATATCACAGAATTTATTTCTCGTCACGGTGTGCCAAAGTCTATCGTATCTGATTGTGATAGTCGTTTCACATATAGATTCTGACAAGCTCTACAGGACGGGATGGGTACTCGGATCTCTATGAGTACTGCTTATCATCCTAATGCAGATGGCCAGAGTGAGCGTACTATCCTTACTCTCGAAGATATGCTTCGTGCCTGCATTCTTGATCTGGGTGGTAATTGGGATGACCACTTGCCTCTGGTCGAATTCTCTTACAACAACAGTTATCATTCTACGATCAAGATGGCACCAGTTGAAGCTTTGTATGGAAGAAAGTGCAGAACTCCTACCTGTTGGCGTGAAACAGGTGAATCACCGATATCGGGTCCTGCCCTTCTACAGTTGACTCATGAGAAGATTCAACTCGTCAGAAGGAATATTCTTGAAGCTCAAAGCAGGCAGAAGTCATACTATGATAACCGGCACAGATCAATCAGTTTTGCGGTTAACGATTGGGTGATGCTGAAAGTATCCCCGATGAGGAATGTGGTGAGATTCATAAAACGAAACAAGCTAGCTCCGAGATTCATCGGTTCGTTCAAGATTGTGGAAAAGATAGGAAATCAATCTTATCGTCTTGAACTGCCAGCAGACTTATCTGGAATACATCCTGTATTCCATGTCAGTCATCTGAGAAAGTGCTTAGCAGACGAAAAAGAAGTTCAAATACCACATGTTAACTTGTAAATTGATGAGAAGGTTAGAGTGGTTGAAGAGCCAGAACGTATTCTGGACTCGAAGACCAAGAAGCTTAGAAATAAAGATATACAGATGGTGCTCGTCCAGTGGAAACACCACAAAGGTTCGCATCAGTCTTGGGAATCTAAAGATGTTATGAAAGCGACTTATCCCAGTCTGTTCGAACGTAGCTAACTTCGGGGACGAAGTTTGTGCGTGGTGGAGCCCAATCTGTAACAACCTAACTTTTGATCTAGTCTTAAATTCAGTATTTGAATCAATAATGTAATAAAGTTACATTATTTGAATTATAATTTAATTAACTTATGAAATATTTAATTAAATTATATAAATATTTATATTATGATTTAACAAATTATTAAAGATAATTAAAATAAAAGAGATATAATATACAAAAGTAAAAGTGGGTTAACTAGCAAATATAACTAGATGAAGTATATAAACGAGATTTATTATTCATTTAATCACTTTTACTCTCTCTTTCTACACACACTTCTCTCTCTCTATACTCTCTCTAAATTATCTCCCAAACCGACCAGCCCATTATCGAGTTTTATATATCATTGGAAAGATCTCGAAGAGTTCTACACAAATCTGCTATTCCATACGTGATTCGTACGAATTTGAGGTAAGAATCGATATTTTTAAGCTTTATTACTTTCGGTTTTGAAGATGAATACGAATTCCCCATTTTATTCGAATTTATGCTATTTAATTTTGTATTAACTTGATTATGATAGATTATATATATAACAGAATCGAATCTGGGCTCAATATCTAACATATTCATGATTTTTAGACTTAAAAATGAATGTTTTAAAGCTGAATATTAAGAACAAATTCGAGATGACAAGAACAAACTCGAAAATGCATGAACAAACTCGATTTTAATTAGAATTGAATCTCAAATTCGAATTTGACCATTAAATTCGAATGGTCTTCGAATTTAATTCCAAAGTCGAAGCAAGTACCTCGAATTTAACTATATACTTGAATTTGTTCTTCGAATTTAATGGTCAAAGTCGAAGCAAGTACCTCGAAATTAACCATATACTTGAATTTGGTTCCACCATTCGAATTTAACATGTATATAATTGAAAGGATATCTTCAAAATTAGCCATGGATTTTTAATTGAGCATATATTTGAATTTAGTATATATATTCGAATATTGGTTCAAATTTAACCTTCTATATTCGAATTTAGGTGTTAAACTCGAAACCCATTACTTAAATTCGAATATATTGAATAAAACACTTGGACAACACATGAAATAACAATATAATTAGCAAAATGAGTACATATATTAATATATATATATATATATATATATATATATATATATATATATATGTATATATATATATATATATATATATATATTGACCTTTGAGAATTTATGAAACAAAGAATATTAATGAAAGAATGATTTATGAATGAACAAGTTATCAGAATCAGATAAAATAAAGATTTTAAAGATAAAAGATGACATGATTGACATGACATGATATGATATGATAATTCTGGACAGGTTCAGTGAAATTCTGAACATAGATACAAAGATTTAATGATTTAAAGCGGGTCAAAGATTTGAATTTACAGAGAACAGATTGGCAAAGATAAATTCTGAGATAACTCAGGTGGCAGATTTTACATCTGTTTGATAAAGACCCAGATCTGTGAGTTTTAGATATTCAGATTTAACATGCTTGAATTTCCGGTTGAGACATATTGTTGATGCTAGATTGATTGACATTCATACTATCAGCTGGATTGTGACATGTGCACACCATGGTTGGGTGTTGCCCAGTGAATCATGATAGATATTTGATTATCATTTCCTGTGTCATTGCATTTATAGTTCATTTCTGATACTGCTTTAAGACTTCTGCTATCATGACTTTGATTACATATGCTTCATCATTGCGTATACTTGACATATTGATTCAGCTTGATTAGCCCTGATTGGTCTATTGTTCTAGACCTGGCTATTTCACCAGTTCTATTGAATTGGTAATGACCTCCGATGTTCCGCCACGTTGATTTACTGGTAGCTAGCCCAGTATGTGGCTGATCCCCACGATTTAAGTGTGAGCGTGGCTTGAGCATCATCCGACTCTATGAATTCTATGTCTCAATCATGAGGGCTATTGCGGCAGCCAAGACATATCACGCTACACTTATGATGATCCGCTTGACATTGCATGTTAATTTGAAAATCTATTTACTCACTAAGCATTGCTTACGGTTGCTACATTCACATTTTACAGGAAAAGATAAAGGAAAGTCACCTGCCGGACCTAGTTCCTAGCTCTTACACGCTCAAGACAGAAGTTTCATAGACCTCTACTCAGCGACCCCATTTTGGTACTAATTGGATGACAATATTATGGTGATCTGGGTAGATTTATTTTGATTATATGATGACATGAATTAGATTAGACTTGTGCCCTTTATAAGTTTAATTTGAAAACCGTAAAACTATATTAAACTTAATCCTAGTATTTTGTACTGTATTTATAATTCCGCAATTAATTACTCTATCTTAGTTTGATTGATATCGTTTTGCATGATGTGGGACCTAGACTCGTGAGAACTGCCCCGTGAGGGGTGGTCTTCACAGGATGGTATCAGAGCCCATAGTTTGAGTGAATCAAGTATTACGTGAGTATACTTGGTCTCAAACTGAAGCAATACATATGTATCAATCATTTAGGTGGATTGAACTGAGATAGGATGTACAGACTATTAGGATGGGAAAAGGGTACATAGATCTAAGTCTATAAACTGATAGTTAAATTATTTTAATTTTCAATTAAGATGTCAGGATCAGGATCAGGTGACATACCAAACAACATGACCCCACAACAAATGTTTGAAATGATGCAACAACTTTTAGCCCAACACTTTGAGCAACAAGATAAGATTATGCAAGAACATTTTCAGGCCAGAGATGAGGCCGAAGCTAAAAAACGTGAATTATGAAAAATAAGAGAAAAGATAAGCAAGTCTAGAATGACAAATCTGATTCTGATAACACAAATCCTGAAACCCAAATAGCTCATCCAAAAGGCTGCAAGTTTAAAGATTTCAAAGCTAGCGGTGCTTTGAATTTTGAAGAAACAGTTAATCCAATTCAGGCGATGGATTGGATTAGCCACACTGAAGAAATCTTCAGGATTTCTGATTGCCTAGACTCCAAGAAAGTAAGCTATGCATCCACTTTGTTCGTCGGTGCTGCTCGTGCTTGGTGGAAGACTCAGAGAAGTATCTATGAAGAGGAGGTGATTCAGACTTTGGAATGGGATCAGTTTCTCGATATGTTTAACGCAAAGTACTGTCCACTCGACCAGCGAGACAAGATGGAAGTACAACTGATGCAGCTGACTCACGGAACAAAGACTGTTGATGAATACGAACACGAATTCTCTCGGCTTTGCGGTTACTCCTCCTATCAAGTAGCTACTGAGGAACGAAAGATGAATAGATTCCGCGGAGGACTCAACCCGAGATATCGACATCCGATGAGCGCGATAAAATATAAGAGTTATCTGGAAATGGTGGAAGCGGCCAGACAGATCGAGAGAGGATACCTAGAGTATGGCGATCAACTCTATGCTCCATCAGCAAACCCGACATGTCCTTCCCCTCTGAAAAAGCAAAGATTCGGTAGATTCTTCAAGACGAACAAATCCCAGTCTCAACAGCCCCATCAGTATAGTTCACAGCCGAAAGCCCAAGCCTATTCACTAACGAACGAACCACGATTCTGAAAGCGATGCAGAAAGTCACGCATGGGGCTGTGTAACCTAGATGATGTTACTTGTTTTGCGTGTAACCGAATTGGTCATAGCAGTGACGAGTGCCCACAACAAGGACGTGGATGTGCGAAATGCAGGAAAAGAGGACATTTCATGTATCAGCGTCGCAGCGGGCAACGATTTCAGTTGCAATCATCAGCGGGAGGTTCTACATTAAAGAGTTCTGCTGCAACTCCGACAGCAAGGACACATGCATTTCAGATAACAGCAGAAGAAGCGAGAGAAACACCTGACGTAGTTACCGGTACGTTTCTGTTAAATACGATACTAGCTCGCGTACTATTTGATTCTGGCGCTTGTCGTTCCTTTATATCGACTTCTTTTGCATCAAGATTATCTAAATCCCCGTCAAAGCTTCCTGTTGTAATTGATATCGAGACAGCTAGTAACAACTATGTTATGGCTGATTCTGTCTACCGAAACTACACTTTACTCATTGATAACATCGTATTCAACCTTGATCTCATTCCTATTCCGTTGAAAGAGTTCGACAGCATTATCGGCATGGACTGGCTAATGAATAACGAGGCTACGATCGTCTGTAACCGCCGACTCATCAGAATCAAGTCTTCACACGGCCGAGTATTAGATTCAAAGGCAAGAAGCGAATAGGTGCTCACTGCTTCATTTCAATTGAAAAAGCGTATAGGTATCTATCTAAGGGTCACGAATCTTATTTATGCTACGTCTCATCTGAAACTAACTCTGAAGCCCAAAAGAAATCTTTATCTGATAACCCAATCATCTGTGAGTTCCCAGACGTATTCCCTGAAGATATTAATGGAGTGCCACCAGAACGTCAAGTCGAATTCGGCATTGACTTAGTTCTTGGTGCGACTCCTATTGCTAAAGCTCCCTACAGACTTGCGCCTGCAGAAATGCAGGAAATGTCAAAGCAGTTGCAAGAGCTGTTAGAAAAGGGATTTATCCGACCGAGTTCATCTCCGTGGGGTGCACCTGTCTTATTCGTTAAGAAGAAAGACGGAACTCTTCGAATGTGCATTGATTACCGCGAGTTGAACAAAGTCACTATAAAGAATAAATATCCTCTGCCCAGAATTGATGATCTGTTTGATCAGCTACAAGGAGCCAGCTACTTCTCGAAAATCGATCTTCGTTCTGGGTATCATCAATTAAAAGTTAGAGATGAGGATATTCGAAAGACAGCCTTTCCAACAAGATAGGGTCATTATGGAATCTCGTAATGTCGTTTGGTTTAACGAATGCACCAGCGGCGTTCATGGATCTCATGAATCGCGTGTGCCGACTAATGCTGGATAAGTCACTTATCCTATTCGTAGAGGATATTCTGATTTGCTCCATAACGGAGGCTGACCATTCTATTCATCTGCGACAATTACTAGAGTTACTGAGAAAAGAAAGACTCTACGCAAAATTTTCTAAGTGTGAATTCTGGCTCAGACAGATTCAATTCCTTGGCCATGTCATATCTGGCGAAGGAATTTCAGTTGATCCTTCTAAAGTCGAGGCCGTTCAAAAATGGCAAACGCCTCGCAATGCCTCAGAGATCAGAAGTTTCCTTGGATTGGCCGGCTATTATCGGCGATTCATAAAGGACTTCTCGAAGATTGATATGCCACTTACGATGCTAACACGAAAGAATACACCTTTCGTATGGGCAGATAAACAGCAAGAGGCATTTGAAACTTTGAAACGAAAGTTAATTCAAGCGCCGATCTTAGCCTTTCCAGAGGGCAACGATGATTTTGTCGTTTACAACGATGCATCTGGTACTGGTTTAGGATGTGTTCTGATGCAAAGGGGAAAAGTAATTGCCTACGCTTCAAGGCAATTGAAAGACTACGAGAAAGATGCACCAGCTCATGATCTTGAGTTGGCTGCCGTTACCTTTGCACTGAAGATCTGGCGTCATTACCTTTATGGGACTCGTTGTCAGCTTTACACCGATCATATGAGTCTCAAACATCTCTTTACTCAAAAGGATCTGAATATGAAACAGCGTAGGTCCTTGGAGCTTATCAAGGACTATGATTGCGAGATCCAATATCAGACTGGCAAAGCAAATGTTGTCGCGGATGCTTTGAGTAGGAAAGTATATCCGGAAAAGTGTTGCTATGCCCTGACTCCTGTTGTATTCTCTTCTGATCTTATTGAAGATATCAGATCTGCTCAAGCCGAAGCATTGAAAGAAGAGAATCTTTGTTTTGAAAATCTTAAAGGGAAGTTACAATTTTTATCTCTGAACCATTTGGGACTTCACTGTCTCAAGGGAAATCGAATCTGGATTCCAAAATATGATTCTATTCGCAACACTCTTCTATCTGAAGCCAATCAGTCCAAGTTATCTGTTCATCCTGGCAGCTCAAAGATGTATTTTGATCTGAAAGTCGATTATTGGTGGCCAGGAATGAAGAAACACATCGGTCATTATGTTGAAAGTTGCAGAGTATGTCAGATGGTTAAGGCAGAACATCTGAAAGGCCTTCGGGGATATGCAACCACTGCCAGTTCCTGAGTGGAAGTGGGAGCACATAACCATGGACTTCGTCACTAAACTGCCAAAGACCAAGAGACAGCACGACTCCATCTGGGTAGTTGTGGATCGATTAACGAAGTCAGCTCACTTCATACCGATGAAAGAAACATACTCCCTTGATAGATTGACACAGTTGTATATCACAGAAATTATTTCTCGTCACGGTGTGCCAAAGTCTATCATATCTGATTGTGATAGTTGTTTCACATCTAGATTCTCACAAGCTCTACAGGACGGGATGGGTACTCGGATCTCTATGAGTACTGCTTATCATCCTAATGCAGATGGCCAGAGTGAGCGTACTATCCTTACTCTCGAAGATATGTTTCGTGCCCGCGTTCTTGATTTGGGTGGTAATTGGGATGACCACTTGCCTCTGGTCGAATTCTCTTACAACAACAGTTATCATTCTACGATCAAGATGGCTCCATTTATAGCTTTGTATGGAAGAAAGTGCAGAACTCCTACCTGTTGGCGTGAAACAGCTGAATCACCGATAGCGGGTCCTGCCCTTCTACAGTTGACTCATGAGAAGATTCATCTCGTCAGAAGGAATATTCTTGAAGCTCAAAGAAGGCAGAAGTCATACTATGATAACCGGCACTGATCAATCAGTTTTGCGGTTAACGATTGGGTGATGCTGAAAGTATCCCCAATGAAGAATGTGGTGAGATTCATAAAACGAAACAAGCTAGCTCCGAGATTCATCGGTCCGTTCAAGATTGTGGAAAAGATAGGAAATCAATCTTATCGTCTTGAACTGCCAGCGGACTTATCTGGAATACATCTTGTATTCCATGTCAGTCATTTGAGAAAGTGCTTAGCAGACGAAAGAGAAGTTCAAATACCACATGTTAACTTGTAAATTGATGAGAAGCTTAGAGTGGTTGAAGAGCCAGAACGTATTCTGGACTCGAAGACCAAGAAGCTTAGAAATAAAGATATACAGATGGTGCTCGTCCAGTGGAAACACCACAAAGGTTCGCATCAGTCTTGGGAATCTAAAGATGTTATGAAAGCGACTTATCCCAGTCTGTTCAAACGTAGCTAACTTCGGGGACGAAGTTTGTGCGTGGTGGAGCCCATTCTGTAACAAACTAACTTTTGATCTAGTCTTAAATTCAGTATTTGAATCAATAATGTAATAAAGTTACATTATTTGAATTATAATTTAATTAACTTATGAAATATTTAATTAAATTATATAAATATTTATATTACGATTTAATAAATTATTAAAGATAATTAAAATAAAAGAGATATAATATACAAAAGTAAAAGTGGGTTAACTAGCAAATATAACTTGATGAATTATATAAAGGAGATTTATTATTCATTTAATCACTTTTACTCTCTCTTTCTACACACACACACACACTCTCTCTCTCTCTCTACACTCTCTCTACCTTCTCTCTAAATTATCTCCCAAACCGACCGGCCGATTATCGAGTTTTATATATCGTTGGAAAGATCTCGAAGAGTTCTACACAAATCTGCTATTCCATACGTGATTTCGTACGAATTTGAGGTAAGAATCGATATTTTTAAGCTTTATTACTTTCGGTTTTGAAGATGAATACGAATTCCCCATTTTATTCGAATTTATGCTATTTAATTTAGTATTAACTTGATTATGATAGATTATATATATAACAGAATCGAATCCGGGCTCAATATCTAACATATTCATGATTTTTAGACTTAAAAATGAATGTTTTAAAGCTGAATATTAAGAACAAATTCGAGATGACAAGAACAAACTCGAAAATGCATGAACAAACTCGATTTTAATTAGAATTGAATCTCAAATTCGAATTTGACCATTAAATTCGAATGGTCTTCGAATTTAATTCCAAAGTCGAAGCAAGTACCTCGAATTTAACTATATACTTGAATTTGTTCTTCGAATTTAATGGTCAAAGTCGAAGCAAGTACCTCGAAATTAACCATATACTTGAATTTGGTTCCACCATTCGAATTTAACATGTATATAATTGAAAGGATATCTTCAAAATTAGCCATGGATTTTTAATTGAGCATATATTCAAATTTAGTATATATATTCGAATATTGGTTCGAATTTAACCTTCTATATTCGAATTTAGGTGTTAAACTCGAAACCCATTACTTAAATTCGAATATATTGAATATAACACTTGGACAACACATAAAATAACAATATAATTAGCAAAATGAGTATATATATTAATATATATATATATATTGACCTTTGAGAATTTATGAAACAAAGAATATTAATGAAAGAATGATTTATGAATGAACAAGTTATCAGAATCAGATAAAATAAAGATTTTAAAGATAAAAGATGACAAGATTGACATGACATGATATGATATGATAATTCTGGACAGGTTCAGTGAAATTCTGAACATAGATACAAAGATTTAATGATTTAAAGCGGGTCAAAGATTTGAATTGACAGAGAACAGATTGACAAAGATAAAATCTGAAGATAACTCAGGTGGCAGATATTACATCTGTTTGATAAAGACCCAGATCTGTGAGTTTTAGATATTCAGATTTAACATGCTTGAATTTCCGGTTGAGACATATTGTTGATGCTAGATTTATTGATATTCATATTATCAGCTGGATTGTGACCTGTGCACACCATGGTTGTGTAACATCCCAATTTTGAGATAATTGTGTGTAATTATTTTAGTGGATATTTAAATAATTAATATCGTGTTGGGCCAATGAGATCCCGAGTAGTGGATTAAATGTGTCGGGTTTATGGGTTACGTGTCTCCGAGTTATAATATTAGTGGATTAATTATATATTTGGGTTCGTGGAGTTAAATGGGTTAAAAGGATATTAACTGCGAAAATGCGATATCGGGTTCGGGTTAATGGGTTCGGGACCGGCCAAAAGAGAGATAATTATATACGTGGCTTTTTCCTTCTCCTTATCCAATTGAGATAAGCCTTAAGTGTGTGAAGTGTGTGTAATAGTGTGTGTGCGTGTGATTCTGGAGCTGCAAGGAGGTCTCCAAGCTTCAATTGATTTGCTGAGAGTTGATCTTCAACCTCCAATTCTTGTGTTTTGGAGTTCAAGAGGTAAGAGTTATGGGTTTTGGATGGCTAAATCTTGAAATATGTATGTGTTATATGTGAGATTTTGGTTTCTGTGGTTTATGGGTCGTTATGTGTGAGTTTGTATGTCTTTTGTGGCTAAAAATCGGGTAAAAATGGAGTTTTGCACTCCTGGACAGAAGCTGAAACGCGAACAGGGACGATGGCCAGCGCAGAAAGCGCGGCGCGCTCGGAGGAAGCCGCGGCGCGTTCGAGGGGCCAGGGGCCAGGCTTGGGCGGGTGCTGTTAGGGGTCGGGTTTGGGAGTTTTTGGGGTTGGATTTTATTTGAGATTGTTGAGTTGGGTTTGAATTAAGCTTCCGGGGTTCCGTTGGGTTTGTTTTGGGTCGGATATATTGTGATTCGGGTTTTGATCGGTTTTTCGGGGTTTCGGTTGGGATTAATTATGGGGGTTTTGGAGTCGGGTTTCGTTTGGGATTTTCGAGCCGGGTTTTGATCAGGCTTTCGGGTCGGTTATGAGTTGGATTATAGATTGTTATGTGTATCTTTTGAAATGAGTTTGTGCTAACGGTTGGGGATCCGTGTGATTTCAGGGACGGGTCAGCGAGCCGAGCCGAGTCAGAGATTTCGGGATTAGTGGATCGATCAGGTGAGTACCCGAGTTCTTTTCTAAACCGCGGGACTGTTTTCCGAGTCATGATTGTGCAGTTAGCTTTGTATATGTGTATATTGTGTATTGTGAATGAGACAGGGACGTGGGCGCCAGGTATGATTCTATTTCCCACATATGTGATATATGTGTGCATGAGATGAGATCCAGTCCGGGGGTCCGTGATGAGTTCCATACGGACGGTGATTCGCGATGTGAGATCGCGTGGGTTGACTGTCCCTAACAGTCCTTGGAGCGTGTATACACGGCAGGGCCTGTAGCCGGTTCGCGCCCGTGCTACAGGGTTGTGGCTAACCACCGGTGCGCACGGTCGTTAGCTGGGGAGGAGTCCCCTTCAGTGATATTGTGTGCAGGGCCTCGGATCTCATGCTGAGTGTTCATTCCTGCTTTATACTGCTGATTGCCAGAGACAGAGATTGAGCTTGTGTTGTGTGTATGTGCTACGTGTTCGCATGCTATGTGTTTACTGTGCAGAGTCTAACCCTCGAGTACTCACGAGCTTTCGAGCTTACGTATTCGAGTCTTCCGTGTTCAGGGTTTCAGTGAAGGGTTCAGTAGCTGTGCTTGTAGATCTGGGAGCAGGGATTATCTGGAAGGCTTTGTGCTAGTTTCGTGTAGCGATCTGTACAGTTCAGCTTATGTGATTAGTGGATTATATGTTAACAGTGTTTATGTAAAAGTTTTAATTTATCAGTGAATTCTGTTTATCCTGTGACATGTGTTTAATAGAGCATTGCGATGCTGCCACCTGTGTATTGTAATGACGTGGCATTTCCGGGATCGGGGAGGGTGTTACAGCATGGTATCAGAGCTTGTGGTTTGAAGTCTGAGTATCAATTAGTGGATGCTTAACTTAAACCTTGTTCCGATCCGTGGGGGATCCATTGCGATTGATTCTAGTGGAATTAATTAACCTGGCTTAGTGTATAACGTTGGGTGACCTATCTATGGTTCTCAATTGTTTTGGTTTGTGCAGATATTTATGGCAGATCAGGGCGAGGGATCCGGCGCGGGTAAGCTGCCAGAGGATGAGTTCATTCGCAAGTCAGAGCTTCTGGGGGTATTGACAGAGTTTTACAGGCAGCAGAGAGAGCAGGAGCGGGAACAGGATCAGGATCAGGGTATGGGACCACGTGCTGGGGGTGGTCAGGATACAGGTATGGGTGCTTCTTCATCTATGTCTCGGCGAGGGGGTTCGTTTAAGGATTTCATGACCGGGAATTTGCCAGAGTTTAGAGGCGGGGGTGAGCCAGGGATGGCTATGGCATGGGAGCGTGAGGTGGAGGCTGCCTTTAGAGTTGCGCACGTGGAGCCGAGAGATATGGTCGGTTATGCGACCTATCTGTTGAGGGGAGGGGCGTCACAGTGGTGGCAGTCTATGGAGTCAGCGATGACATCTTCTGCGGCGTACGCGATGACGTGGGATCAGTTCAGGGCTGTGTTCGAGCTACAGTATATTCCGAGAGACGAGAGGCGAGAGATGGAGCGGCAATTCCTTCACCTACAGCAGGGAGAGATGACGGTGCAGCAGTACGTGGACCGGTTCAATGAGTACTCCCAGTTTGCAACTCATTACATCGCCACTGAGCAACGAAGAATTGATGCGTTTGTTAATGGACTGCGAGCGGATATCAGAGAGTTCGTTGGGATGCACGAGACTTCTAACTTCGCCAGAGCGTTAGAGATGGCCCGCATAAGGGAGCGGGAGATAGCCAAGCAGAGGGAGGAGCCATCTTCTCAGCGTCGACGTGCGAGGACTCCTGAGCGGTCCTCGAGAGATCGGAGGCATTCTAGAGACGATTCCAGAGAGCGGCGTTCGGGACAGAGTTCAAGAGACAGACGAGATCAAGATAGAGACAGAGACAGAGACATGGAACAGAGGTCGAGTGGACCGGGGCGGAGCCAGAGATCAGATCGGCAGAGTCAGAGGCAAAGTTCGAGATATATAGAGCAGAGTCAGAGTAGCGTAGGGCAGAGGCCTCGAGATGGGGGCGATAGGGGAGACAGTTCAGCTGGAGATCGAGAGTGCTTGAGATGCAACCGTCGCCATAGTGGGCCGTGCGTGCCTAGGTGTTATCGATGCGGCCAGCGTGGGCACGCTGCCGCCACGTGTACAGTTCCAGAGCCATTGTGCTTCCGTTGTGGGAGGCCGGGGCACAGGGAGCGAGACTGTCCAGAGTTGGGATCAGCGGTGCAGGGTGCGAGTTCTAGTGGGGCCGGAGCAGAGCCGTCGTCATCCGGTCGTCGTGATACTGGGGCGAGGGGTCGGGTATTTCAGGCGACTACAGAGGCAGCTCGAGATGATGCTGATATGGTTTCGGGTATGTCCTTTTGAGCTTGCTTTGAGTATGTGTCGATTGTGGGGCGAGTCATTGGGTTATGTCTGTGATAAGTGTATGTGTTCTGTTGCGTGTGACTGTTCTGTGATGTCTGTGATTATGTGGTTCAGTGATAGAGATGTGGAAGGGTTGTGTATGGGTTATATGGGATTGTTATATCTGGGTATGTGTGTGAGAGTGAGATATATCGTGGTAAGATGGGTTATTAGAGTTCTGGTATTGGGCATTGTGCTATGTTGGATGGATTAATCCTGTTGAGTTGTGTGAGCCATGCGAGTATTTATTGCGAATTTGTTGTGATGTGCTAGTGGATTATCATATTGATAGTGGATTTAAATTCTTGTGTGTGTGCCATCCATATCTATGATATTGCGTATTATGAGATGCGTTTATCGGTTGTGGTGGAAAGAGTTGAGAATTTTGTCGTGATATTGGATTAGTATATTGAGAGTGGATTTAATCTTTTTATGAGTTTGACCATGTTTATGAGCTTGCGTTTAGTGATTCGATGGAGATGTCTTTATGTGTTGTGTTAGTGGATAATCTATACAGAGTTATGCGGGTATGTGATGAGGGAGAGTGAAGACCGATGGATTGAGATCATATGCAGATTGAGTGGCTTATGAGGTGACGCCACGTGAAGATTCTGTGAATAGAGGATTTATCAGTTGCCGATATGTGAATTAGGGGATTTAATTGAGCTATTAGTGGATTGTCTAATTGAGTTAAAGATTCGAGGGAGTTGACTTGTTTTGAGAGTTGAAATAGAGACGTGTATTAGTGATGATTGTGCCATTCAGAGTTCCAATGCGAATTTATCAAGAGTTGTTGATGATGTCGAGAATTGTGAGTCAACATTTTCGGGGATTTGATTTAGAGATGTGTAATTGCGAATGGGCTTGCGATAGATTCCGGGGACGGAATCTTTTTAAGAGGGGAGGATTTGTAACATCCCAATTTTGAGATAATTGTGTGTAATTATTTTAGTGGATATTTAAATAATTAATATTGTGTTGGGCCAATGAGATCCCGAGTAGTGGATTAAATGTGTCGGGTTTATGGGTTACGTGTCTCCGAGTTATAATATTAGTGGATTAATTATATATTTGGGTTCGTGGAGTTAAATGGGTTAAAAGGATATTAATTGTGAAAATGCGATATCGGGTTCGGGTTAATGGGTTCGGGACCGACCAAAAGAGAGATAATTATATACGTGCCTTTTTCCTTCTCCTTATCCAATTGAGATAAGCCTTAAGTGTGTGAAGTGTGTGTAATAGTGTGTGTGCGTGTGATTCTGGAGCTGCAAGGAGGTCTCCAAGCTTCAATTGATTTGCTGAGAGTTGATCTTCAACCTCCAATTCTTGTGTTTTGGAGTTCAAGAGGTAAGAGTTATGGGTTTTGGATGGCTAAATCTTGAAATATGTATGTGTTATATGTGAGATTTTGGTTTCTGTGGTTTATGGGTCGTTATGTGTGAGTTTGTATGTCTTTTGTGGCTAAAAATCGGGTAAAAATGGAGTTTTGCACTCCTGGACAGAAGCTGAAACGCGAACAGGGACGATGGCCAGCGCAGAAAGCGCGGCGCGCTCGGAGGAAGCCGCGGCGCGTTCGAGGGGCCAGGGGCCAGGCTTGGGCGGGTGCTGTTAGGGGTCGGGTTTGGGAGTTTTTGGGGTTGGATTTTATTTGAGATTGTTGAGTTGGGTTTGAATTAAGCTTCCGGGGTTCCGTTGGGTTTGTTTTGGGTCGGATATATTGTGATTCGGGTTTTGATCGGTTTTTCGGGGTTTCGGTTGGGATTAATTATGGGGGTTTTGGAGTCGGGTTTCGTTTGGGATTTTCGAGCCGGGTTTTGATCAGGCTTTCGGGTCGGTTATGAGTTGGATTATAGATTGTTATGTGTATCTTTTGAAATGAGTTTGTGCTAACGGTTGGGGATCCGTGTGATTTCAGGGACGGGTCAGCGAGCCGAGCCGAGTCAGAGATTTCGGGATTAGTGGATCGATCAGGTGAGTACCCGAGTTCTTTTCTAAACCGCGGGACTGTTTTCCGAGTCATGATTGTGCAGTTAGCTTTGTATATGTGTATATTGTGTATTGTGAATGAGACAGGGACGTGGGCGCCAGGTATGATTCTATTTCCCACATATGTGATATATGTGTGCATGAGATGAGATCCAGTCCGGGGGTCCGTGATGAGTTCCATACGGACGGTGATTCGCGATGTGAGATCGCGTGGGTTGACTGTCCCTAACAGTCCTTGGAGCGTGTATACACGGAGGGCCTGTAGCCGGTTCGCGCCCGTGCTACAGGGTTGTGGCTAACCACCGGTGCGCACGGTCGTTAGCTGGGGAGGAGTCCCCTTCAGTGATATTGTGTGCAGGGCCTCGGATCTCATGCTGAGTGTTCATTCCTGCTTTATACTGTTGATTGCCAGAGACAGAGATTGAGCTTGTGTTGTGTGTATGTGCTACGTGTTCGCATGCTATGTGTTTACTGTGCAGAGTCTAACCCTCGAGTACTCACGAGCTTTCGAGCTTACGTATTCGAGTCTTCCGTGTTCAGGGTTTCAGTGAAGGGTTCAGTAGCTGTGCTTGTAGATCTGGGAGCAGGGATTATCTGGAAGGCTTTATGCTAGTTTCGTGTAGCGATCTGTACAGTTCAGCTTATGTGATTAGTGGATTATATGTTAACAGTGTTTATGTAAAAGTTTTAAATTATCAGTGAATTCTGTTTATCCTGTGACATGTGTTTAATAGAGCATTGCGATGCTGCCACCTGTGTATTGTAATGACGTGGCATTTCCGGGATCGGGGAGGGTGTTACAGGTTGGGTGTTGCCCAGTGAATCATGATAGATATTTGATTATCAGTTCCTATGTCATTGCATCTATAGTTCATTTCTGATACTGCTTTAAGACTTCTACTATCATGACTTTGATTACATATGCTTCATCATTGCATATACTTGACATATTGATTCAGCTTGATTAGCCCTGATTGGTCTATTGTTCTAGACCTGGCTATTTCACCAGTTCTATTGAATTGGTAATGACCTCCGATGTTCCGCCACGTTGATTTACTGGTAGCTAGCCCAGTATGTGACTGATCCCCACGATTTAAGCGTGAGCGTGGCTTGAGCATCATCCGACTCTATGACTTCTATGTCTCAATCATGAGGGCGGAAGCGGCAGCCAAGACATATCACGCTAGACTTATGATGATCCGCTTGACATTGCATGTTAATTTGAAAATCTATTTACTCACTAAGCATTGCTTACGGTTGCTACATTCACATTTTACAGGAAAAGATAAAGGAAAGTCACCTGCCGGACCTAGTTCCTAGGTCTTACACGCTCAAGACAGAAGTTTTATAGACCTCTACTCAGCGACCCCATTTTGCTACTAATTGGATGACAATATTATGGTGATCTGGGTAGATTTATTTTGATTATATGATGACATGAATTAGATTAGACTTGTGCCCTTTATAAGTTTAATTTGAAAACCGTAAAACTGTATTAAACTTAATCCTAATATTTTAATTAATTACTCTATCTTAGTTTGATTGATATCGTATTGCATGATGTGGGACCTAGACTCGTGAGAACTGCCCCGTGAGGGGTGGTCTTCACATTAAGGAAATTTAACATGGTCAATAGTACACCCATGCAACTCCCATGGCTCTGAATTCTAAATCTAAACTCGATGAGGACATTTCAGGGAAACCTTTTGATGTAACTCATTATCGAAGGATAATTGGGTCATTAATGTACCTAACTGCCAGTAGACCAGATATTATGTTTGCTACATGTGTCTGGGCTAGATATCACGAACATCCAAAAGAATCACATTAGGCTGCTGCCAAACGAATATTAAGATATCTGAAGGAAACTCCATACTTAGGTTTGTGTTATTCCAGGGAATCATCTTTTAAATTAACTGCCTTCTCTGATGCTGATCATGCAGGCGATAAAATGGATCGGAAAAGCACATCAGAAGCAGTATAATTTCTAGGTGACAAACCCGTCTACTGGACATCCAAAAAGCAACACTCTGTGTCACTATCAAAAGCAGAAGCTGAATATGTTGCAGTATCATCGTGCTGTTTACAAGTGTTGTGGATGAAGAGGCAACTCAAAAACTATGAGTTTACACCTCAAAAGATTCCCATATATTGTGATTCACAGAGTGCAATAGCAATAGCTTCAAATCCGGTGCAACACTCAAAAACTAAGCATATTGATATCCGGTATAATTTTATAAAAGATCATGTAGGAAATGATAACGTAGAATTATATTTTGTACCAACTGAATATCAACTAGATGATTTGTTTACCAAAGCGTTAGATGAAAAAAGATTTAATTTTTTGGTATACAAATTGGACATGTTGAATCGGTAGATTTAAACATTCAGTTGTTACACAATATAATTTTAATTTTACAATTTTTTACTTGATTTAAATATTTTTTAATCTCATGTGATTTACATGTTATAATTTTTATGAGATTTAACATAATTGGATTGTCATGTGCAGAGGGAGCAGATAGAAAATTTTTATCTGACATTTGTATATCTGATAAAAAAAAATTTTCAGATCAATTGCAGGGGGAGAAGACATAAATAGTGATAAACATCCGAGGGGGAGCTTAAATGCAAAATTCAAGGGGGAGCATCATTTTATTTTTTTTGTTTTTGTTTGTTACTTTTATTAAAAAAAATTTTAGTTCATTTTATTTTTTTGTATTGTTAAAAAAATGTATTCTATTTCTTTCGATGATTCGTTTTTTTAATTTGTTTAAATGTTTTAGAGTGTGGATTGATAAAATGGGTTTCAAATAAAAATGAGAGTTTTAAGTAAAACTGTAAGTAGGCCGGGTATTTTCAAATTTTGAAAATCCATATAAATTTGAATTTTAAAATCAAATTTCAATTTTTTAAAAACCGGTGCACTGTTCCTATTTCTTCCCAAAACTCTCTCAAACTTTCTTAATCACGAAGCAACCCATGAATCTGTGAAGGATTTCAATCTTTCTTGCAATTTGAAAGTATTTCAGTTTCCTATTAATATTGTTCTATTTTTCAGTTTATTTTTCGAGTTTTATGTTCATTTAAGTATACTATGTGTGTTCTTGGTGTGTCAATGTGTGTAAGTTTTGAAATTTTTGTTTGGTGTTTTTAATCTGAAATTGAAAGTGTGTTTGTGTTCATATTGATCATAAGAACTTGGAGGTCCTATATCAAAACACACAACATTTAATTTGATTTTGAAGTTCAAAAGTTTTCGAGTTCTCGAAAAACCTGAAAATTGGATTTTAATTGCAGTACATGTTGTTTTTGGACAAACTTCAATAAACGAAATATGTTCAAAATTATTTTTCGAGTGGGATAGTGTAGAAAGTTAGGTCAATATATCCGTGGAATAATTTTTTGGAAATTAAGTGTTATTTGGGACTTAGAAAAGTTTTAAGTTCAAACTCGATCTAAGATGGGGTTTATCGATAATAGTTTGGCTTTGATCGAGTAGAAAATCAAGGTTAATTGAGAAAGCACTTAAGGCTAATCGAGTTGCAAAAAAAACCATTATAGAAATCTCTGGTTTCATCGAGTTTGACAATATTTTTACTTGGAAAATTTTATTTCAAGCAAACTCCGTTGAAACATTTACCGAGAAAACTTATGTTTCATCCGAGTTGGGTCATACTTTTATCCGAGAAAAGTTTTGTTTCATATGAGTTGTTAGAAAAGGTCCTGGAATGTTATTAAGTACTTCTAACTCAATTCACATTTCATTCGGGAAAATTCTTTCTTTAATCGAGTTGGGTCAATAACTTGTTAAATAAAATCCTTCTATTATGCGAGTTGGTTAATGTGTCATTCGTGAAAAGTCCTAGATCAATTCGAGTTTAATGTAATTCCATTCGAGTAATATCATATTTCATTCGAGTTGAGTTCCATATCATTCGAGAAAGTAGTAGACTCATTCGAGTTTATTCAAATTTTCAAAATTTTTGTAAGTGTGGTGGAATTTTCAAAATATTCAAAATTTTAAAATCTGTGTTTTCTTAACATTGGTCTCTTAACGATTGACTTTGGAGTCCTAACAATAATATTTTATTAATATTGTCTGGAATCCTGATACTTTAAACAATAAAACACATAATTTCTATTATCTTTTAAAATGTTTTATTTTTCTATCTGCATGATTAAATTAGTTTTTGTCATTTCTAAGATGTTTATTATTTTTACAGGAAACAAATGGCAACCCAAGCCCCCACCAAAAATTCCAGTTCCTCAGATTCTAATATATCCTCTAACCATACCCTGGTCTCAAAACCAGTTAAATCAACTTCTGTTACCCCACCATGACCTTCATCACCAGTACCTGAAACTCAATAGTTCAAATCTAAATATTGCCTATCCCTTCTTGATGATAATCATAGATTTGATCCCAAAGTCATTAAAGTGAGTCATCATGTTATTGTTGAAATCCTTAATGGTCACCCAATTGGGTATCTTTTGAAGTACAAACCCTCTATTCCTCTAGTGTATCTGAATCAATTTTGGCACACTGTAAAGTTTGTACCTGATGAAGGAGACCATCATTTTAAAGTAACTATTGATCAATACAAGCCTAAGATCACACTGGCTAGACTCCATCACAATCTATTCTTGCCAAGACGGATTGATACTGTCAACTTCCCAGAACTAGCAGACTTCAAAGATTTTGTATCTGATGATGAACTGTGTCATGATCTAATCTTCCAAGGCTACTCAAAATCCTTGCCAAAATGATCAAAGTTTTATCGAAACGGTTTGAATGGAGAGTGGTATACCTTGTTTGGGATCACTAACAGGTGTATAACCTCCAAGCATACAGGGATTGATAGTAGAAGCATTCATTACTTAAGGATCTTTCATGGCATTCCCTTCAACAAACATTATGACTATGCACAATGCATATGGGAAGATCTGAAGGAAGTTGTGTTGGCCAAAACCACACAAAGAGCAAGGAAGTTTGTGCCACCTCAAACGATTATTCAAATTTTGATCAGAGGGATTCTAAGTGCTAATGCAAAAATACCGAAGAGATCTAATGCTAAAAAATACCCGGAATATGTGATGATGAGTCTTCATAGTGTTCAAGATGCACCCAATGCCAATGTTATGCCAATTCCAGAATCTTTGCTTAAATATGTTGATCAAGATGCTGAGAGTGTAAGATTGTATCGTATAGATCATGCTCCTATAGAAACCCAAGAACCAGGATTTCTTACCCAAGGAGTTTTAGGAGAGGAGGAACATCAGCAAAGGGCTAAGGTTCAGGGAAGCCAACCTGAGATTGAGGGAGATGTGGAGCAAGTGAGGGGAGGTGAGAGGAGTTCTGATTCGGAGCGTACTCTGTCTGATATAGCTGAAGGTGGAAATGAGGGAGCAGATGATGATGATGATGATGATGATGAGGGTAATGACGACAATTTGGGAGGTGCTGGTATGATTGAATTTTCTCAAACTGAAAGATTACAAGAAATTGATATTGTTGAGATTGCGAGGCTGACTGTGAGGGAGATCCCAACCTAAGACAGCCGGGATGAAACCACATCTGCTGTTAGCTCTCATGAAAGAGTTAACATTGAAATAGTCAGTACTCCACTGACAACTGCACACCCCACCGGCTACTCACGTTCTTCTCAATAAGAAGGTGTTTCAACTTCCCACCGGGATTTTAGACATGATCTATCCTGGAATCCTTTGGATACCTTTGATATTGAATTAAGTACACAGCTACCCGAGTGTACAATTTCTAATGCACAAGTCATAGCTCCTATACAATTTAGGACACTTGAGTCGACTCCATCCGTTGGTGTAAGTGCAGAAGGACTTCGTGTCCCTGCTGGAACAACTACAATGTCGGAAGCATTTTTTGCTCCATCACTTGAAGTAGTTGGAGGTCCAGTCAGCGCTACAAGTTTGCCATTTCTGAGCACCGGCCATACAATAGTACTTTTAACAAGTTCTACTGTTGTTGTCAACTGGAAGTCTGGGTGACCTAGTGGTTAGAATGTCACCCTTTGTTACTAAAGATAAACATAATGAAGCCATTGGTGGAGTTACAACACAGATGACGAATCAGTTTACTGAAATGATGAGCCAAATGTCTAATATTAAGAATTTATTAAAGGGAAAGTCTGTTGTTGAAGGGGGTAAAGACAAAGGTCCACAACAATCCATTGATGAACTCAGAGACTTTTGTTTTGATAAGTTTGATGAAATGAGGGAAAGGATGATTGGCTAAGAATGTACTATTATCAGTGTTGTAGGATCATTTTCAAAATACACAACATTTAATTTGATTTTGAAGTTCAAAAGTTTTCGAGTTCTCGAAAAACCTGAAAATTGGATTTTAATTGCAGTACATGTTGTTTTTGGACAAACTTCAATAAACGAAATATGTTCAAAATTATTTTTCTAGTGGGATAGTGTAGAAAGTTAGGTCAATATATCCGTGGAATAATTTTTTGGAAATTAAGTGTTATTTGGGACTTAGAAAAGTTTTAAGTTCAAACTCGATCTAAGATGGGGTTTTTCGATAATAGTTTGGCTTTGATCGAGTTGAAAATCAAGGTTAATTGAGAAAACACTTAAGGCTAATCGAGTTGCAAAAAAAACCATTATAGAAATCTCTGGTTTCATCGAGTTTGACAATATTTTTACTTAGAAAATTTTATTTCAAGCAAACTCCGTTGAAACATTTACCGAGAAAACTTATGTTTCATTCGAGTTGGGTCATACTTTTATCCGAGAAAAGTTTTGTTTCATATGAGTCGTTAGAAAAGGTCCTGGAATGTTTTTCAAGTACTTCTAACTCAATTCACATTTCATTCGAGAAAATTCTTTCTTTAATCGAGTTGGGTCAATAACTTGTTCGATAAAATCCTTCTATTATGCGAGTTGGTTAATGTGTCATTCGAGAAAAGTCCTAGATCAATTCGAGTTTAATGTAATTCCATTCGAGTTATATCATATGTCATTCGAGTTGAGTTCCATATCATTCGAGAAAGTAGTAAACTCATTCGAGTTTATTCAAATTTTCAAAATTTTTGTAAGTGTGGTGGAATTTTCAAAATATTCAAAATTTTAAAATCTATGTTTTATTAACATTGGTCTCTTAACGATTGACTTTGGAGTCCTAACAATAATATTTTATTAATATTGTCTGGAATCCCGATACTTTAAACAATAAAACACATAATTTCTATTTTCTTTTAAAATGTTTTATTTTTCTATCTGCATGATTAAATTAGTTTTTGTCATTTCTAAGATGTTTATTATTTTTACAGGAAACATATGGCATCCCAAGCCCCCACCCAAAATTCCAGTTCCTCAGATTCTAATATATCCTCTAACCATACCCTGGTCTCAAAACCAGTTAAATCAACTTCTGTTACCCCACCATCACCTTCATCACCAGTACCTGAAACTCAATAGGTCAAATCTAAATATTGCCTATCCCTTCTTGAAAATAATCATAGATTTGATCCCAAAGTCATTAAAGTGAGTCATCCTGTTATTGTTGAAATCCTTAATGGTCACCCAATTGGGTATCTTTTGAAGTACAAACCCTCTATTCCTCTAGTGTACCTGAATCAATTTTGGCACACTGTAAAGTTTGTACCTGATGAAGGAGACCATCATTTTAAAGTAACTATTGATCAATACAAGGCTAAGATCACACTAGGGCTAGACTCCGTCACAATCTATTCTTGCCAAGACAGATTGATACTGTCAACTTCCCAGAACTAGCAGACTTCAAAGATTTTGTATCTGATGATGAACTGTGTCATGATCTAATCTTCCTAGGCTACTCAAAATCCTTGCCAAAATGATCAAAGTTTTATCGAAACGGTTTGAATGGAGAGTGGTATACCCTTTTTGGGATCATCAACAGGTGTATAACCTCCAAGCATACAGGGATTGATAGTGGAAGCATTCATTACTTAAGGATCTTTCATGGCATTCCCTTCAACAAACATTATGACTATGCACAATGCATATGGGAAGATCTGAAGGAAGTTGTGTTGGCCAAAACCACACAAAGAGCAAGGAAGTTTGTGCCACTTTAAAGGATTATTCAAATTTTGATCAGAGGGATTCTAAGGGCTAGTGCCAAAATACCGAAGAGATCTAATGCTGAAAAATACCCGGAATATGTGATGATGAGTCTTCATAGTGTTCAAGATGCACCCAATGCCAATGTTATGCCAATTCCAGAATCTTTGCTTAAATATGTTGATCAAGAGGCTGAGAGTGTAAGATTGTATCGTATAGATCATGCTCCTATAGAAACCCAAGAACCAGGATTTCTTACCCAAGGAGTTTTAGGAGAGGAGGAACATCAGCAAAGGGCTAAGGTTCAGGGAAGCCAACCTGAGATTGAGGGAGATGTGGAGCAAGTGAGGGGAGGTGAGAGGAGTTCTGATTCGGAGCGTACCCTGTCTAATATAGCTGAAGGTGGAAATGAGGGAGCAGATGATGATGATGATGATGATGATGATGATGATGATGATGAGGGTAATGATGATAATGATGATAATTTGGGAGGTGCTGGTATGATTGAATTTTCTCAAACTGAAAGATTACAAGAAACTGATATTGTTGAGATTGCGAGGCTGACTGTGAGGGAGATCCCAACCTAAGACAGCCGGGATGAAACCACATCTGCTGTTAGCTCTCATGAAAGAGTTAACATTGAAATAGTCAGTACTCCACTAACAACTGCACACCCCACCGGCTACTCACGTTCTTCTCAATAAGAAGGTGTTTCAACTTCCCACCGGGATTTTAGACATGATCTATCCTGGAATCCTTTGGATACCTTGGATATTGAATTAAGTACACAGCTACCCGAGTGTACAATTTCTAATGCACAAGTCATAGCTCCTATACAATTTAGGACACTTGAGTCGACTCCATCCGTTGGAGTAAGTGCAGAAGGACTTCGTGTCCCTGCTGGAACAACTACAATGTCGGAAGCATTTTTTGCTCCATCACTTGAAGTAGTTGGAGGTCCAGTCAGAGCTACAAGTTTGCCATTTCTGAGCACCGGCCATACAATAGTACTTTTAACAAGTTCTACTGTTGTTGTCACTGGAAGTCTGGGTGACCTAGTGGTTAGAATGTCACCCTTTGTTACTAAAGATAAACATAATGAAGCCATTGGTGGAGTTACAACACAGATGACGAATCAGTTTATTGAAATGATGAGCCAAATGTCTAATATTAAGAATTTATTAAAGGGAAAGTCTGTTGTTGAAGGGGGTAAAGACAAAGGTCCACAACAATCCATTGATGAACTCAGAGACTTTTGTTTTGATAAGTTTGATGAAATGAGGGAAAGGATGATTGGCTAAGAATCTACTATTATCAGTGTTGTAGGATCATTTTCAGAAAGAGTATCAGCTGTTGAGAAAATATGCAAAGCTCAAGCTTCCGCTCCTAAGCGTAAGCATGATGAGCATGATGATGACTCCGATGATGCTCCTCATGAGGGGGAAAAGAGGAGGAAGCCTAGAGAACCAGATATTGGACTTTAGCTGATTGCGTATACTGAAAAAGAGAAAGAAGCAGGAGGCGATGATGTTGGAGATGTTGGGAGCTCAAAGGACAAACCTGTTGATGCTAAGAGTGAGCTGGGATTGATTCTATATGAAGATGTTCCAGTTCCTCTAAGTATTCATTCTGGTATCTACAACTTTGAAGAATATGATGATTCTTTTCCTGATGAAAAAATTCAAGTCTTAATGATTGAGGGGAATGAAAAGGAAAATGAGGTTTTCGACGATGATGATATGTTTGATTTGACGGATATATATTCAAGAGCTGAAAGGATAGAGGAGGAGGAAGAGTGGGTAGAGGAGATCTTGAAAGATGATGTACAAACACCGACGGTTGTAAAGCCTGTGGTGAATGATACAATCAAAGAGGAGAAGGTTGATCCCTTTCCTGTTGAAAATGTTATGCCTCAAGTTGTTAAGGAACTAAATAAAGTTGATTTGATGAACAAGTTCTTTGAAAGTTACATCTTGGCTGATTAGTCCCAACGTCTACATCATTTAAGATTTGCAGTTCATAAGGAAGGTCAAAGAGAGATTAATGATATGCTGACTCTGCCAAATGAAGATGAAGTGAGTAAGAAAAAGATCAAAGTTATGGGTTTATCAGCAAAACAAACTGCTGATTACATAAGAAGAAGAAATAACTTTCCATTCCTTTAAGATCATCTGGAGAAGAATATTTTTTGTAAGAAGCAAGCACCGTGTACATTCTTGAAATTATTTAGGGTCTAGAGCCGAATATGCCAAACTTGGTCAACTATGCTAGTTTTCTGCAAAACAAAGCTCAAAGAATTGAAAAAGTTAGAAGTGAATTCAGGATAGTTGATTTGGTGAATATTGAAAAGGATCGGTTCGTGAAAGTGTTTTATCCGACATTCATGGAAACCAATTATGTGTGTTAATTCCCGATAGTGTAATAGTTAAGGCTTTATTAATACAAGTTATGTGTGTTAATTCCCGATAATGTATGATATCTGCATTTGCATTTTAAGTTGTAGAGTGTCAAGTTAAGTTCTAGACTGTGAACTTAAGTTCTAGAATGTGCAGATAAGTTCTAAGATGAGAAGATAAGTTCTAAGGCTAGGCCACGAACTTAAGCCAACCCAGACGAACTTAGTGAAGATAAGTTCATAGGATACTGGGCTTGAACTTAATTAAGTTCGTGGGCTTGGGCCTCAATGAACTTAAGGGATATAATTAGAACTTAATCAGGCTTATTTGTATATCTTTGAGTAATCTGTTTTTCATAGCTCGCATAGTGCACGTGCGATCTTGATAGGAATTCAGAGACTTTCCTTGGAGCAATACATCGTGTGGGGTCTTTTCTTACATCGGCTAACATCGTGTTCCGCTCCGTGTTGTGTGCGTGATCGATCCGTTAAGCGTCTAACGAGGATTCCGCACTCGTTGGACGGCGTCGCATCAAGATCAGATCTGTAGACGTGGTGACCTTACACATAAGTTCCTACATGATGAACTTATCACCATAAGTTCATAGCCTCATAAACTTCTTCACATAAGTTCATGTCTTATGAACTTATCCAACAATCACGAACTTAACATGCAAACTTAAACACTATACACAATCATGAACGTCATCCATAAATATGAACAAACAAACATGACTTGTATTAATAAAGCCCTATCTTTTACAGATGATTATCTACTACAAAACTAGACTGCTATCGTCGCACTAGGTATACCAACAGACTCCCCCTTGACGATAGCTTCTAGTAGATTTTCATGGATCTACAGATCTAGGCTTATTTGCGTTGCTACCAGCATACAATCCTTGCTCAAGACAAACCTTAACCACCCTCTGATATTTTCTGCCCTCCGACCTCTAATTTTCATCAAAGAATATTGACTGGTCATGAAGCTTCTTTAGGTCGTCCTGAGAGAGGTTAACTAGGTGTAAAGGATCATATACTCTCAAAATCACTTTTCATCTTTATCTTCCATCACAGCCTCACCTGTCTCACTGTCGACATACACCACATCAAGTTTCCCAAAACATCTTGTGACATAGGGTTTAATGGAACTTTCTTCAGGCACTTGACCGGCTTGTAATTCATTTTCATCCATGACCTGCCATTCAGTGGATCTATCCTGGATTCGTCCATGACTCGTTAGCCAATCCTCGGATTCAACCTTTCAAACTACCTAGACCGACCTCCCTTCTGATGATCTTTGCAATGACTTCAACATAGGGGTCGCCTCCAATGTTTACAAGCTCCTTCCAGGCTAATGCCTTAATTTCACATTTTGGCAAAGAGCTGAAGTCCTTGAGCTTGCTTCTTAAGTACTGAAGACCATCCCCATTATAATCAATCCCTTCTTCTTGGTTGAATCCCTTTACTACGAGTCTTGCCTTGTTACGTGTAACGATGCCTTGATCATCCCTTTTGCACTTAAAGACCCATTTGGTCCCTAAAGCAACTTCTCCATGAGGCAAAAGCACTAACTCACATACTTCTAGCTTTTTGTACTGTGAAAGTTCCTCTTGCATTGCTTCAACCCAAGAATTATCCTTCAGAGCCATTTGTACATTCTTCGGCTTAACTTGTGAGATGAAACACGAATACATGCAAGTGTGAAATGCCTCGGAGTCATTGACCATCGATAACAATATTGTTTTACTATTCACGCTACTCTTAGTTCTCACACCAGCATATTTGGATTCCCAATGATGTCTTCAATCGGATGGTCCTTATTTACTCTTGATGTTTCAACTGCATCGACCTGAAGATTGTCTCCCAAATTTGATCCTATTTTGCCTAGTGGGGGTGTGACTTCAGACGGAACATTCTCCTCGTGATCACTATCATCTGAGCCTGAATTGTTTATCTGATTCTCATCCCTAGGCAACGATGGTTCTTCATTTGTTGGGGATCCATCTTTCGTCGATATATTTTCAGATGTCGTGGGAATGCTCGAATTGGAAAATACTCTACCATTTTCATTAAGATTTAATGTCAGGAAGTCATTCTCCACAATTACTACATCACCACTAAAAGGAATGTTAAATGATTCAAACACCGAGTCATAGTCAAATAACCACTCTAAACTAATTTAGGGTTCATTTTAATAACTTGTTAAATCAATGTTAAACACAATTTCTACTTTTCTAGTACTTTTATTAAAAACCCTCTTGTTTGGTGAATTTAGGACATAACCTAGGAAGTATCCTTACTGTCAAAGATTTGACAGTAAGGACTCTGTTTAAAACATGACAAGCGGTATTCACTGCCTCCCACCCAAAACATAGTGGGAAGCTTTAAATCTGAGAGCATAGTTCTTGTTGCCTCAATCAATGTCCTGTTTTTCCGTTGTGCCACCCCATTTTGTTGTGGCTCATATGGTGCACTAAATTGATGCACTATGCCTTTAGTTAGGCAATATACACCAATTACTTTATTTTTAAATTTTGTTCCGTCATCACTTCTGATACGCTTTACAGTTTTCCTGTATGAGTTCTCAACTTGGTCTAGGAACCCCATCAGCGTGCCTGTTGTCTCGTCCTTTGTACCTAAAAAGAAAACCCAAGAGAAACGTGAGTAATCATCAGTCTAAACTAAACAATACCAACTCTCACCTATACTCCTTTTGTTGATTGGAACAAAGAGATCCATATGCAACAAATCGAAGGTGGAAGAGATTGAGTTTTGAGTTTTTGATTTGTGTATCTTCTTATGTTGTTTCCCTTTCTTGAATGACACACATTGATCCTCAAACTGAAAACTCTTCAGTGGAACACCTTGCACAAAGCCATATTTCGTGATGAAATTCATCTTCCTTAAGTGCAAGTGTGTCATTCGCTTGTGGCACAACAAGGATTCTGACTCTGAAGCTTTATACAACAAATAGGTATTCCCCATCGAAGATTCTACTATGGTCATATCCATCATATACAGATCGTTCTTCCTTGGAGCCCTCATCATTATCCATTCTTCCGGAATTTCAAATCCAGGCTTTAGCACTAGCGTTTCCTTCTCAGTAAACAACACTGTATTTTTCTTATCACAGATTTACGAGACACTAATGAGATTGTGATCAAGCTTATCTACATAGTAGACCTGCTCGATTGTAATTTTCTCATTAGTGACTATTCCAGTTCCAGTGATCTTGCCTCCTTTATTCCCAACAAATGAGTCAAATCCCTTGTACCCACTCTTGAAGTCCGTCAGTAGACTACTTTCCCCACTCTTGAAGTACGTTAGTTATCACGGGGAACCCAAGCCATGACTGACTTGGTAATACCGTTCTCATCCACAAACCAAAACTCTTTCAAATACACATCTCTCCTTTCAGGTGACTTGGGTTTTTGAGCAAGAACCATTTGTGGAGCTGAGTGATTAATATCCTCTCTTGGCCTTTGGGTTGTCTTTTGCTGTGGAGCCCTAGAGTAAATTTTGTTATAATTCATTTCATTATTATAACTCTAGGCTATACCTGGTGTCTGATGTCTGTTAGGAGTATGAGACCTAACAGGAGTATAACTCCTCTTAGGTGTATTATTCCTAATGACAGGTTGGGGGCCATACCTTGATTGACTAGGGAATCTATTCGGTGAATTATTCCTAAGTCCTTCATTTTGTCTGTTTGACACCGGTATTTGATTAGTACCTACTCGTGAGGTTGCATGTGAGTTCTTCTATGAGTTTTGAGAACTACTCGAGCTTGCAATACTAGGCACTGTTTTCAAGGTTTGCTGTTCTTGTTTCCCTACGAATGGTGTAGACTCTGGTTTCTTATAGGGACAACTTGATGCAACATGAACTTTTTTCATGACATCTAAAGCAAGACATCTTGTTAATAGACATCTTATAAGAACTCTTTGACTTAGGGGTCTCACTAATGTCATGTTCTTTTGTTTCAACAACTTTGTTCAACACCTCTTGGTTATTATCACTTACAGTTTTTGCGTCTTCAAGTTTTGACCGACTATTAGACTGCACAAACTTAACTGTTTTCTTAACCTTAGAGGTTGTTGTTGACACCTTATCAGTCTTAGTTACTTTTACTTACTCTGATTCAACCGTTTTCGTGGTCTTATCATGAGGGATGGGCACATAGTTACTATTGAAATGTCGAGGCACATCCTGATATCCTAGGCAAACTGGTTTCTTAGATTGTCTCTATGAATTTAAGATTTTTACTAAGTTCAAGGATGAGTTCCTAAACTTCTCAATTTTACTATTAGCCTCAGCAACTTTGACTCGAGTTTCAGCTAACTCCACATCTTTAAGAGTGATCGCCTTAGTTAGAGCTTCTAACATGCTCATAAATAATTTCTATCCTGATACATTGTTTGCTCAACTTGTCTTTTTCTTAAGCATCAACTTTCATTTTAGCCCTAAGATCTTCCTTAATGTCTAGCAGACTAGCATTTTCAGATTTTAAAGATTGAATTTGAGCTGTCGTGAATGAATGTGATTCTAGCACTACGTTCAAGTTATCATTTAAAGTAGTGCATAAAATGCATAAATCATGAATATTCAAAAAGTTGGGAGATACCTTTTTCCGGTCAGATTCCACGTTGGCCATCTAAGCTGCAAACTCCAAAGTCGTCTACTCCTCAGATTTTTCCAGTACCAAAGGATTTGTATTGGACTCCTGGGTGTCCTCCTTCTTTTCCTCTTCAGCTCTACTATCAGTCTCAGTCACTTCAGCCATAAAAGCTCTAGTGTTTGACTCCGGATGAGAATTCCAGTCATAGTTACCATCTAACTGCTTGTTAGAAGATACATTCGTTAGTAACCCAACTATTGAAAGATTGATTCCCTGAACTAGCAGAATTTTGTCGTCCCGGGTCTGATAGGTATCCATCTTTGGCCTTTGACAGTTGTAACACTTTACTTTCGACTTATCAAATCCCACATTATTGCTCACACTAAGGTTTCTCCCAGTTCTTTTCATAAACCTCTTAACCCTATGGTTTCTAAGTCCTATTACGATCATTTTAAGCACAAAAACTTTGTAAAATCCATTTTATTACTCTTAGTTTGTATTTCAGGGCCAAGATGATAAAAGAAGCAATCCGAGAGACTTCAGAGAAAACTGAGCTAAGGGGGGCGCAGGCCTGCGCCATCCTGCGCTCCACATAGCGCCCAAACTGGCCAGATACGTTCCAGCACACGCCTGCTGAACCATAGCCGCATCCGGGCGCAGGGGGGGCGCTAGTGCGTCGCAAAAACGCATTTTACAGCCTCTGGAACCCTAATCTCGACCTCCCTATAAATACAAGGCTAATAACACATTTGATTAATTTAGTTGCGCAATTGCTTATGTTTATGTGATCGTTCCATGAAATTATAGTGAGTATTACTTATGCCGTGGTGATTCCGTAAATGGTTATTCGTCTGTTGATTCTTTATCTTCTTCACTAGTTACTTCATTTTTTAATTTTAGTTACAAAGCAATAGCAAACCATTACTCTAAACAAATCATTCAAATCCACAAATTCACAATTTAAATGCTTTCAATAAACTTATAAGGCTAATAACATAACCTAATCCTGATTACGACCACACTCCCTGTGGATTCGACCCTTACTTCTCTAGCTAAATAGTGGAATTAAGGACTAAGTCTGCATGTCACAACGACAACCCGTCAGAGTTTTGGCGCTGTTGCCGGGGAGTGTAATCGCAGTTTAGGTTTAAAGTTAGTTTGTTGCCTTAGTTTTAAGTAATTAAAACATAAGTTCCGTTCTTTGGTTATTTTTAGTCTTTATTATAATTATTAAAAATCAAATAAAAAATTTAAAAATTCAAAAAGGTAATTGCAGTCCTCTACCTTACATCCAAAAATATTAGTGAATTAAGTTTTTAATCTTTAGTAGTATTTTATTTAGTGTATGCACACACGTTGATCGACTAAAGGATTGCTGCTACAATTCGAACCTGAGATTGAAAAAGTAGCGAGATCGAACCGAAAGACTGTCAGGATTCAAAATCAACAATTAATCCCGGAGAATTTAAACGCACAAGAGGAAGAAATTCATGATTTAGAAATTCCCGATTCAGAGATTCCTAATTTTGAAAGCCCTCCGATTTCGCCACAAAATCCTGATCAAGAAGAACCCGAGCACAAAGTTGCTAGAATGGGTGATAAACCGAGACGTACGGTTGAGTCGCATTACCGTCCAGGTGATGTGCCCGACCCGTCTCCAATTCGTTATACCAAAAACGAGAACGAACCCGAAGTTCGTCCTCAATTATTTCAAATTCTTCCGATCTTTTGAGGGATGCCAAGTGAGGAACCCTACGAGCATCTAGTTGAGTTCACAGCTATTTGTAAAGCAAACCATGTTCGAGGTATAACCACCGACGGTTTAAAACTTCGATTATTTCCATTTTCATTAAAAGAGAAAGCGAAGAATTGGTTCGTATCTTTACCAACCAATAGCATTACAACATGGGATCAAATGAAACGAGAATTCCTTAAGGAATATTACCCCATTAGTAAAACAACCGAGAAAAGAAAGGAAATCACCAGATTTAAACAAAAACCTGGCGAACAATTCTACGAAGCGTTCGACCGTATGAACGAATTACTGAGTCCACACCACGAGGTACCCAAATGGATGCTTATCAAAACATTCTTTGATGGTGTGAGTCAAGAAAGTCGTAATATGATTATAGCTGCCACAGATGCACATTTTTAGGTAAAGAAGACAGTGAAGCTTGGAGTTGGTTAATCAACTCCGCAAAGGTCTTAAAGTCCAAGCTGGTTCTGAAAATAGTATAGGTGTTCAAGTTATGAGTATAGATAATGCATAAAAACATGAGGTTAAAACTGAGATTTTAGAAACATACAATCCGGGATGGAGAAACCATCCCAACTTTCGATGGAAAAATGATCAGCCTACCGATCATCAATCCAAACCAAGATATGAACCACCAAAGAGAGAATATTAATATGGTTCAACTTCAGCAGCAAAGTGTGACACCCTTGCCACAATAAACCGCCATTACAATACACCCAGGATTAAACACCACATAAATTATTACATAATGATCTGAATACATAAACAAGTGCGGAAGCATTAAAATACATAATAAAAGTAATACAAATGTTTTGAAAACCCTACGGTGCTACAAGACTCCAATACTAAGTCTACACACTCAATTCATTATTACAACATCCAGAATATTACAACATTGGTCCCAAAGCACATTTACCGATTGTGTAGTAGATATCTTCCAAGACTTCTCAAACAACCTAACTAGAAGGTCCAGCGGCAGATTTTCCTTTTCCTGTAAAAAAAATTAACAACTGAGGGATAAGCGAATGCTTAGTGAATTCACAGATTTACGCATTTTATAAATCTTTATGAAGCCCCAAGAGTAACACCGATGACAAACATCATATACCCTCTTCGTACACCAAGTACGGAACAAGAGCCACAGCTCCTTCGAGCCCAAAGCTCGGCATTAAACCAACCATCTGAGACAGACATAACATCGGGGATGACATACTGCCTACCAGAACCTCGGAGGGATCAGCTCCGGGTCATATAGCGCAGTAACATCGGAGTAACAGATGCGATCCACCGGTCCATCGTTAGATGCACAATAAACGAACGGACATGCAACAAGTATGAATGTGCATCTAAATCTACGCAAGTTAGTAGAATTCCAAACGATAAATGAAGCAACATGTCTCAGCAAACAATAGCTAACATAAAGCAGATATAAACATGCGAAATCTTATGTACTCACAGTGGGTGCGTAAATAAACTTCAAATAATATTATTTCTCCTCGGAATTTCAACCGGATCCACAAAGTACCCCACTGTGGGTTAAACAACACCACAAGGGACCTGTAAGTCACTTGTAACAACATATCTTGTCAATCACTGTTTGATTCCATAAAACCAAATTTTATAAGGTTTGCAAAAATTTTGACCCCAATTCCGATCCATGTCCGAATTCGGATCCCACCCGAATTCGGACCCTAGTTCGATTCGTTTCCCCCAAATTCGGACAACATCAAATTCGGACCATTTGTCAAATTTGAACCATGGTAAGTTCTAATCTATGCCAAGTTCGAACCTGTTCAAATTCGAAAGGTTAAGTTCGAACCCGATTTGTCAATTTCGGACCACATCCGAATTCGGTCCTCATCCGAATTCCAACACTTAGAATTTATTTCTGTTTTGCACTTCATAAATTCGAATTTCATACTATGTTCGAAACCATCTTAAGTTCGAATTTCGGACTATATAAATTCGAATTATTAGTTTATTTCGGACCCAAGCCAAATTCGAATTATGCCAAATTCGAATCATCTTATATTCGAACATATCCAAAACCTTGGACCGTTCGAATTTGTTCTTGTTTTTTTAAATATTTTCCAGATTTTAAATCTAAGTCATTTTTAGACTTATTTCCTTGTATGATATAAATTTTGCCAACTTTAAAACACTTCATTCCTATCATTTTAACACTAACATTATCACATTTACATAGCAAATTGAACACTTTTTGACTACTTTGGTTCCATCCTTCGAACATACACACAAACAAACACTTAAATTCTAAAATCATACTTTCGGGTTGAATCAGAAGCTGAAATTAAATATGTAGCTTCATAAACACTAGATTGAAACTAATCCACAATAATATCACACATGCATTCATGTTTGCAACTTAAATGTGAGAATTCGAATTTCATATCAACTGAACCCAAAATGTTCCCAAATTCGAATTTAAAGGATTATTTCCTCGAATCTTCAATTGCAGTGTTGATAAATTTCTTGAATGCAACCTTCTTTCCAATTTTTAGCCCTTAATTCCAACTTTTGTTCTTGATTTTCTTAGAGAGACAGAGCCGAGAGAGATAAAGGTTTTAGAGAGAGAGAGGAATGGCTTAAAATGAGAGACTTTTGAGTCTTTTATGTCATTTCCAATCTTTGACACATCTAGCCCCTCCACTTATCGGGTTCCATTAAATACTGATTTTTATAAAATAAAAGAATTCTATCTTTTATTTATTATCCTTAATAATTATTAATAATTTAATTTACTTCAATAAATTGAAATTTCTTAATTTCTAAATAAAACAATCCACTTTATAATTTATCCAAAAATCAGTACCAACTTAACTTACATAATTCAACAATTTATCTAATTAAACCTCAATCATAATAATTAAAATCTGAGGATGTTACAGCATGGGCTCCACCACGCTTAAACTTCGTCCTCCGAAGTTATTCAGATCCAAATAGTTGCGGATATTTCTTCAAAATTTCGGACATAGTCTCCCAGGTATGATTCGCCCCCTTATGATGCTTCCAACGTACAAGCACCATTTCGATCTCCTTGCTCCTTAGTCTTTTCATTTTAGTATCCAACACACACTCCGGCTCTTCAACATATCTGAGCCTTTCATCAACTTGCAGCTCAGTATGATCTGTCCAATCCTCATTTACAGTAGTGAACGATTTCCAGAGATTCCCAACATGAAACACCGGGTGTATGCCCGACATCTCTTCACGCAATTCCAAACGGTATGACTGATTTCCTACTTTCTCGGTTATCTTGAATGGTCCGACAAATCTCGGAGCCAACTTTCCTCTTTTCACAAATCCTGTAACACCTCTCATAGGTAACACTTTCAAATAAACCCAGTCATTCACCTCAAAGTTGATTGGTTTGTGACTTCTATCGTAATAACTTTTCTGACGTTCCTGGGCCGCTTTCATATTCTACCTAATCAGATGTATCTTCTCGTTTGACTCCTGTAACAATGTCGGCCCAGCAATCGGAGTTTCTCCAGTTTCTCTCCAACACGTAGGAGTCCTACACCTTCTCCCATATAAAGCCTCAAACGGTGCTTTCTTGATCGTCGCGTGGTAACTGTTATTGTATGAAAACTCTATTAATGGCAAATGGTCGTCCCAATTGCAACCGAGATCCAATACACATGATCTCATCATATCCTCCAGGGTAAGGATTGTTCGTTCACTTTGGCCATCGGTTTGCGGACGATAGGTCGTACTCATAGCGATCCTTGTACCCAGCCCTTCTTGTAACGCTGACCAGAAATTAGAAGTAAACCGGCTATCCCGATCCGATACAATAGACTTAGGGACTCCATGTCTAGCAACTATCTCGTCCATATAAATGTGAGCCAATCTTTCCAGCGAGTAATTTTCTCTAATCGGTATAAAGTGAGCCGACTTAGTCAATCTATCAACTATTACCGACACTGCATCGTGTTTACGCCTAGTCTTCGGCAACTTAGTAACAAAGTCCATAGTCTTCGGTTGCAAACTACCATAAGGCTGCTGGTGTTCGGCTTTCACTAACCGACAAGTTCTACGTCTCTCAACATACTGACCTATATCCTTCTTCAATCCGGGCCACCAAAAGTCTGCTTTGAGTTCATTGTACATTTTGGTACTCCCGGGATGTACTGAAAACTTCGATTGATGCGCTTCTTCGATGATCACATTCCTCATACCACCATACTTCGGCACCCAAATCCTTCCGTACACACCTTTCAATCGCGACTCGCTCGTTTCCATATTCTTAATATGTACTCTTATATCTTCAGCACTAACATTCTCTTCTTTCAAAGCTTCCACTTGAGCAGCTTTGACATCATCAATGATCGTGGAACTTAACATAGTGGACGTCATCATATAGCAGCAATCCTTAGCATAAGCTTTGCGACTCAAAGCATCAACTACCACGTTAGCCTTTCCGGGATGATAAAGGATTTCACAATCATAATCCTTTATAAGTTCCATCGAACGTCTCTGCTTCATATTGAGTTCTTTCTGGCTGAAAATGTACTTCAAACTCTTATGGTCCGTGTATAACTGACACTTAGTTCCATAGAGATAGTGTCTCCATACCTTTAAAGCAAAAGTTACAGCGGTCAACTCAAGATCATGAGTTGAATAATTCTTCTCATGCTGCTGAAGCTGTCTCGAGGCATAAGCAATTACCTTTCCACGTTGCATCAGTACACCGCCCAACCCCAACCACGAAGCATCTGTGTACACCACAAAATCCTCATTGCCCTCCGGTAGAGCAAGTATCGGTGCTTCACTTAACGTCTTTTTCAATATCTCAAATGCTTCTTGCTGCACAGTTTCCCATACGAACGGTGCATTCTTCTTCGTTAATGCCGTCAACGGAACTGCAATCTTAGAAAAATCTTTTATAAACCTCCGATAGTAGCCCACCAATCCAAGAAAACTCCTGATTTCTGTAGCTGATTGAGGCGGTTCCCAGTTTCTTATGGCCTCATCTTTAGCTGGATCAATAGAAATCCCAGCCCCATATATAACATGTCCCAAAAACTTAATTTGTTGCTGCCAAAACTCACACTTTGAGAATTTGGCAAACAACTTGTCTTTCCTTAATAACTCCAACAATTCTTCTAGATGCACGGCATGTTCAGCTTCAGTCTAGGAATACACCAAGATGTCATCAATAAACACAATTACAGAATTGTCTAACATCGGTCTGCACACTCTATGCATCAAATCCATGAAGACAGTCGGGGCATTGGTTAACCCGAAAGGCATAACCAAGAACTCGTAATGCCCATAACGTGTCCTGAAAGCTGTCTTAGGCACATCCTCCTCTCGTACCTTCAACTGATGGTATCCCGACCTCAAGTCGATCTTAGAAAAGACACAAGCCCCGTGTAACTGATCAAACAAGTGATCTATCCGTGGCAGCGGATACTTGTTCTTCATTGTCAACTTATTCAGCTCCCGGTAGTCAATTCACATCCTCATTGTGCAATCTTTCTTCTTAACAAATAGTACCGGAGCTCCCCACGGCGATGAACTCAGTCGAATGAAGCCCTTATCCAACAACTCCTGGAGTTGTTTCATCATCTCTTGCATCTCTGTAGGAGCAAGGCGATACGGAGAACGAGCTACCAGTGCAGCTCCGGGGATCATGTCAATACGGAACTCCACTTGTCTCTCAGGCGGCACGCCAGACAAGTCTTCCGGAAACACATCCGGGAATTGTGATACAACAGGCACATCGGCCAAAGTCTTCTTCTCAGCCTTAGCATCAATAGCATATGCTAAATAGGTGTCACACCCCTTTGCAACAAACTTTCGGGCTTTTGCAATGGTTAACAGACACAGATCCCCGCTTCTCCTATCCCCGTAAATACAGATCTCACGCCTCTCCGGAGTAGTTATCATGATCATACGCTTCTTACAAACTATATGGGCTTCATTCTCAATCAACCAGTCCATCCCGATAATCACGTCAAATTCACTGAATGCTATCGGAATCTAATCTAGATTGAAGACTACATCTTCAATCACTAATGTGCAGTTACGGTATACGTGGTCTACTTTGACTAGAGTGTTGCTAGCAGTTTCAATATCAAGTATAGTAGACAACTTAGACAATGGCATGGCAAGTCGTTGTGCAAAAACAGTAGACACAAAGGACCGGTTGGCACCTGAATCAAAAAGAACGCGTGCAGGCATGGAATTTACTATAAACGTACCCGTAACCACCTCCGGGTTTTCCCTCGCTTCCTCCGCCGTTATCTGAAAAGCACGAGCCGGTGCCCTTTGTGGCTAGTTCCGGCGGTTGACTGAACCACCACTAGATCCCCCTGATGATCGGGTCGAAGATGGAGCAGCAGCAGCTGGATCATTCTTTCTGCAATTCCTACTGTAATGCCCCATACCCCACACTTGTGGCATGCATCACCTTTCCTTGGGCACTCACTCTGAAAATGGCCCAACTCTCCACAGCAAAAGCAAGCACGTCCATTAGTGCACTTGCCGAAGTGTTCCAAGTGACACCTATTAATATATCGCGGCTCGGTGTTGATGGAATAGGCACGAGCACGACCTGAAGATCCAGATGATCGGCGATAAGATTGCTGAGGCGAATACTGTGATGAGCGGGAAGATCCCAAGTATCCTCCCTCACGCTGGCGCTTAGGCGGTGACGGCTGTGTTGGGTTGGTGGAAACAGCAGCGGACCCAATCGAGTAACCCGACATAGTCAGAATCTGTTCTACATTTCTGGCAGCCTCAAGTAAGCCAGCAAACGTAGTGTAACGCACGTTGCTCATAACCCTTATGATCTCTATATCCAAACCAGCCTCGAACCTGATTACTTTCCTTTCTTCAGTATCAACTTGATAAGGCGCAAACAGACTCAGCCTCGTGAACTCCACAGCATACTGGGACATAGTCTTAGTCCACTGCATCAAAGCCATAAACTTTTCCTCCAGTCTTCGGCGCTCATCAACCGGACAGTATTGCTGAGTGAATAACTCTGTAAACTCAGCCCAAGTCATCACAGAAACCTTCTCCAGTGTCAAAGCATTCACCATAGCATTCCACCACATAATCGCATCATTTGTGAACATAGCGGTAGCATACCGAACCATGTCCTTCTTAGCACAGTCGCTGATTCGGAATGTTCGTTCGGTTGTTGTTATCCATTCTAGTGTGGCAACAGCGTCTCCTAGTCCATTAAACTCCACGGCCCCATTTCCTTTGAAATCTTTAAACCGACAACCTTTGGTTTTGTTAGATGACCAAGTGTTGTCATCTTGTTCATCATTATTGCCCCCTTCCTTTTCCTTGTTCTTTCTCTTATCCTCCCTTCTCTTAGCTTCGGCCTCATCTCGAGCCCGAAACTGATCTTGAATCATCTTGTTCTGTTCAGCCATCATGGCTAGCATCATTTCCCTTGTTTCTTCGGGTGTCATACCTCCTCCAGACATGTTCTGAAATACGAAACATATAACTTGTTTAGTAACATGTAATTTATTTAAAGACACCACCCAATTGTCCCGTATGAAAGTCAATTTCCTGTAATTAGTAGATCGTAAAGCTATCTTAGTTATGATCATTACTTAAAATCACTACAAATCATCACTTAATGTTTGAGACCAAGACCTTACAGACACTTGAATCTCAAACTACTGCTCTGATACCATCTCGATGTGACACCCTTGCCACAATAAACCACCATTACAATACACCCAGGATTAAACACCACATAAATTATTACATAATGATCTGAATACTTAAACAAGTGCGGAAGAATTAAAATACATAATAAAAGTAATACAAATGTTTTGAACACCTTACGGTGCTACAAGATTTCAATACTAAGTCTACACACTCAATTCATTATTACAACATCCAGAATATTACAACATTGGTCCCAAAGCAAATTTACCGATTGTGTAGTAGATATCTTCCAAGACTTCACAAACAACCTAACTAGAATGTCCAGCGACAGATTTTCATTTTCCTGTAAAAAAATCAACAACTGAGAGATAAGTGAATGCTTAGTGAATACACAGATTTACGCATTTAAAATATCTTTATGAAGCCCCAAGAGTAACACCGATGACAAACATCGTATACCCTCTTCGTACACCAAGTACGGAACAAGAGCCGCAGCTCCTTCGAGCCCAAAGCTCGGCATTAACCCAACCATCTGAGACAGACATAACATCGGGGATGACATACTGCCTACCAGAACCTCAGAGGGATCAGCTCCGGGTCATATAGCGCAGTAACATCGGAGTAACAGATGCGACCCACCGGTCCATCGTTAGATGCACAATAAACGAACGGACATGCAACAAGTATGAATGTGCATCTAAATCTACGCAAGTTATTAGAATTCCAAACGATAAATGAAGCAACATGTCTCAGCAGGCAATAGCTAACATAAAGCAGATATAAACATGCGAAATCTTATGTACTCATAGTGGGTGCGTAAATAAACTTCAAATAATATTATTTCTCCTCGGAATTTCAACCGGATCCACAAAGTACCCCACTGTGGGTTAAACAACACCATAAGGGACCTGTAAGTCAGTTGTAACAACATATCTTGTCAATAACTGTTTGATTCCATAAAACCAAATTTTATAAGTTATGCAAAAATTTTGACCCCAATTCGGATCCATGTCCGAATTCGGATCCCACCCGAATTCGGACCCGAGTTCAATTCGGTTCCCCCAAATTCGGACAACATCAAATTCGGACCATTTGTCAAATTCGAACCATGGTAAGTTCGAATCTATGCCAAGCTCGAACCTATTCAAATTCGAAAGGTTATGTTCGAACCCCATTTGTCAATTTCGGACCACATCCGAATTCGGTCCTCATCCGAATTCGGACCCCATCCGAATTCCAACACTTAGAATTTATTTCTGTTTTGCACTTCATAAATTCGAATTTCATACTATGTTCGAAACCATCTTAAGTTCGAATTTCGAACCATATAAATTCGAAATATTAGTTTATTTCGGACCCAAGCCAAATTCGAATTATGCCAAATTCGAATCATCTTAAATTCGTACATATCCAAAACCTTGGACCATTCGAATTTGTTCTTATTTTTTAAATATTTTCTAGATTTTAAATCTAAGTCATTTTTAGACTTATTTCCTGGTATGATATAAATTTTGGCAACTTTAAAACACTTCATTCCTCTAATTTTAACACTAACATTATCACATTTACATAGCAAATTGAACACTTTTTGACTACTTTGGTTCCATCCTTCGAACATACACACAAACACACACTTAAATTCTAAAATCATACTTTCGGGTTGTATCAGAAGCTAAAATTTAATATGTAGCTTCATAAACACTAGATTTAAACTAATCCACAATAATATCACACATGCATTCATGTTTGCAACTTAAATCTGAGAATTCGAATTTCATAAAAACCAAACCCAAAATGTTCCCAAATTCGAATTTAAAGGATTATTACCTCGAATCTTCAATTGCAATGTTGATAAATTCTTGAATGCAATGTTCTTTCCAATTTTTAGCCCTTAATTCCAACTTTTGTTCTTCTTGATTTTCTTAGAGAGAGAGAGAGCCGAGAGAGATAAAGGTTTTAGAGAGAGAGAGAGGAATGGCTTAAAATGAGAGACTTTTGAGTCTTTTATGTCATTTCCAATCTTTGACACATCTAGCCCCTCCACTTATCGGGTTCCATTAAATACTGATTTTTATAAAATAAATAATTTCTATCTTTTATTTATTATCGTTAATAATTATTAATAATTTAATTTACTTAAATAAATTGAAATTTCTTAATTTCTAAATAAAACAATCCACTTTATAATTTATCCAAAAATCAGTACCAACTTAACTTACGTAATTCAACAATTTAACTAATTAAACCTCAATCATAATAATTAAAATTTGAGGATGTTACACGAAGGGTGAGCGATATTATAACTCAAATCATCGTGATCAACCACAATTCCAAGTAGAATCAAATATGACTTCTGTGCAATTTGCAGAGTTTGCTGAATATATGAAACGGCAATCAGCTATCAGTACTAAGACCATGGAGATGTTAACTCTCCAGATGGGTTAGATAGCTGAGTCGCTTACTAGGCGTGAGGAAGGGAAGCTTCCTAGCAATATTGTTCCCAATCCTTCACACGCTTATCGTCATAACAAAGATAAGAAACAGGAGATTAACGAAGTTAATGAAGTAGCTATGATAACTACATTAAGGAGTGGAAGAGGGGTAGACAATAAAAATAGAGAAGCCTAAAGAGAAAGAGACAGAAGAAGATACCGACACTGAAGTCGTGTACGAGGAGCAAGAGGAACCAAAGATTGGATTCCACAAATCCAAAGTTAAGTGTTATAACTGCCAAGGGTTAGGACATTTTGCTCGAGAGTGTCAAAGCCCAAGGTTGAAAACAATTAGAATCAATCTCATGGGAGATATCAGCCTGCTAATTCAAGTAATCAAGCGAACATAGCTGGTCTATTAACGAATGTCACATCTGACAGACAGCTTGATGGAACGTACGACTGGAGTACACATCCAGAGACAAATGCTAGAGCCTTCAAGGCTAAAGTAACAGAGTCTGAGGATGTCAGAGCAGAGGAAGAAACAGAGGACAGACACCAGAATGATTCAAGTCCTATGTTAGTGGAGAAGTCAGATAATAAAAAAGTTCCAGAGTTCGCCGTGCAGATAGATAACGTGGAATCTGACCATTCAAACGTAATTCTGAACTCTTCTACATTCCATGACTTATGTGTTTTATGTGCTACTTCCAAGGATAGATTAAATTTAGTGCTAGGAACACATAGTAATTTAACTGCTCAAATTGAATCATTAAAATCAAACAACGCTAGCCTTCTTGATATCAAAGAGGGTCTTAGGGATAAGCTAAAAGCAGATGCTCAAGATGTAATAGTTCTTAAAGACAAACTAAGCAAGCAGTGTGTCAGGATAGAACTGATGTATGAGCATGTTTAGGCTTTGACCAAGCAACTAACTATTAAAGAGGTAGAGCTAGCTGAAGCTAAGGTTAAGGTAGCAGAGGTAAATAGTAAATTAGAAAAGTTTAGGAACTCCTCACTGAATCTAGGGAAAATCTTAGATGCACAGCGTCAGTCTAAGAAACCTGTAGGTTTAGGGTATAAGGAAAGTCCTCCACCTTTTAATTATAACTATGTGCCTCTGCCTCAGGATAAAACTGATAAATCAGTTGAGTCAGAGGTAGCAGCTGAACCTGAATCTGAGTCTGATAAGGAAAAAGCAACTAAGGTGTGTTGGGAAATAGTTTAAGTATGTTCAAGCTGTTAGTTAGACTTCTCAGACTGTTAGTAGATTTTAAATGTAAATACAAAGCTCATGCTGCTAGTAGAAGAAACTCGAGCTGCCAGTGTAAAAGTTTAAGCTGCCAGAGCAAATCTACTCAAGCTGCTCTGTTCATGCTGTCAAGTGATTCAAGCTGCTCAACAGTTTCATAAACAGAAAGTGCTGATTTTCAGGAAAAGATATCTACATGAAGATTCCAGCATATATACTATCAGAGAAGTCATCATTCGTCAAGGAAACATATCAAGAAGCAATATAAATACATAGATTAGGTCTTTCTATTGTACAGGAGTTTTCTGCATATTTTGAGTCTGTAATTGCTTTATTGATAGAGTTTTCATAAGCCTCTAAGGTTGTAAAACCCTAAGAACAGTCTGTGTTCTTCGTCTAATCAAACAGATTAGAGGTGATTGTAATCATTGAATTCAGCAATACAAACAGTCTTGATTACTTCTTGTGTGTTTATTCATTATTGATTCTGAAAGTTTTTGTTAAAATAATTAAGTGTTATTCCGCAAACTTCTTGATTAAACTTTGATTCAAAGCAAGATTATTGATTTATACTCTGATAAATTCAAATCAGTTAGGATATCTTGTGATAAAGAAGAGATGAAGAGAGAGTTTTTGAAGGCTATAGATCAGAAACTTGCACATTTATAAGTTTTTGAAAGCCTTGGTTTGTAAATAACAGTTTACGTATTCATTTCTATTTTTTTTTGTATAGAACTTAAAGTCTTGTGTAAAGAATTTAAGTTAGGGGGAGATTGTTGGGAAATAGTTTAAGTATGTTCAAGCTGTTAGTTAGACTCTCAGACTGTTAGTAGATTTTAAATGTAAATACAAAGTTCATGCTGCTAGTAGAAGAAACTCGAGCTGCCAGTGTAAAAGTTCAAGCTGCCAGAGCAAATCTACTCAAGCTGCTCTGTTCATGCTGTCAAGTGATTCAAGCTGCTCAACAGTTTCATAAACAGAAAGTGCTGATTTTCAGGAAAAGATATCTACATGAAGATTCCAGCATATCTACTATCAGAGAAGTCATCATTCGTCAAGGAAACATATCAAGAAGCAATATAAATACATAGAATAGGTCTTTCTATTGTACAGGAGTTTTCTGCATATTTTGAGTCTGTAATTGCTTTATTGATAGAGTTTTCATAAGCCTCTAAGGTTGTAAAACCCTAAGAACAGTCTGTGTTCTTCGTCTAATCAAACTGATTAGAGGTGATTGTGATCATTGAATTCAGCAATACAAACAGTCTTGATTACTTTTTGTGTGTTTATTCATTATTGATTCTGAAAGTTTTTGTTAAAATTATTAAGTGTTATTCCGCAAACTTCTTGATTAAACTTTGATTCAAATCAAGATTATTGATTTATACTCTGATAAATTCAAATCAGTTAGTCTTGGTAATTCAGTTTTAGATTCTGACAAGTGGTATCAGAGCCACAGGTCGTTCTTTGTTTTTCAAAGTCGAAAACTTTCTTTTAAATTATTTTGCAATGGAATTTGAAAATAGCAGCAGTGGATCTGGGCAAGGACTCAAAGTGCCTATGCTCAAGCCCACTGAGTTTGAGATGTGGAAACTCAGGATTCAACAGCATATTCAATTCATTGATTATGCCATATGGGAAGCTGTTGAATTTCCTCCTGTAGTTGATCCAGAACTGGATGATGAGGGAAAACCAGTAAAAACTCCTCCAAAAACTGAACTTGAGAGGAAGGCTAGAATGAATGAAGTGAAAGCACTTACACTTTTACAAATAGTCATTCCAAATGCTTATCAACATCAGTTCAAAAATTTTTATACTGCTCATGATCTTTGGAATGCCTTAGAGAAAAGATTTGCTGGTAATGCCAGTACCAAGAGAAACCAAAAGGATCTCTTGAAGCAGCAGTATGAAAACTTTTCTGGTGGCAAGAATGAAAACCTTACTCAAATTTTTGACAGGTTCAACAAACTGATAAGTGAACTGGAAAAGTGCAAAAGTCAATCTGGATCAAGATGAAGTCAACAGAAAGTTTCTCAGATCTCTTGGAGAAGAATGGACAGTCTATGCTGCACAATGGAGAACAAAAGACACTCTTGATGAGATAGAATTGGATGATCTGTTTAACAGTTTAAGAGTGTTTGAGACTGAGATTGATGCTAAAAAGAAATCCTTTTCTTATAATAACAATTCTGCTCTTCTGTCTTCTAAAAAATCTAATAACTGTGATTCTTATTCAGGTGGTGATGGCAACTCTGCTGAAACTCACTATGAGGCTTTTGTTGCCAATGATGGATTATTTGCTCTAAATGTTGAAGACTTGGAGCAAATTCATCCAGATGATCTTGAAGAGATGGATTTAAAGTGGCAACATGCAATGCTGACCATGAGGGCCAAAAGATTTCTTTAAAAAACTGGAAGGACCAACTTTCAAGCCAAAACAGAAGGCAAACCAGCTTTTGATAAATCAAAAGTTGAATGCTATAAATGTCATAAGCTTGGTCACTTTGCCAGAGAGTGTAGATCTCAAGGTCAACAGCCATCAAGGACTTCACAGCCCATTCAAACATCATCATCAATAGCACTTGTCTCTCAAGAAGACAATGTGTTTGACTGGAGTGATCAGACAGAGGAATAATTTCAAAATCAAGCTCTAATGGCAGAAACATCAAATGTCTCCTCCACTGAACTACCCTCTGAGGTAACTTCTAAACTCTGCTCTCAATCATGCAAAAATATGGTTAAAAAGTACAGAGATCATAATGAGAGCATGTGCAAAACTCTAGCTAAGATGGAAGAAAGGAGATATGAATACATGCAAGCCATAGAAGATCTGGAAAAACAAATCAATGATTATAAGGATAATGAGATTCAAATGGGGTATGATAGAACCTATCATGATTGGGAGAAAAAGGAGTTAAACAAGAAAATAGACTCTCTAAATAAAAAGGTAGAAGAGACTGAACAAAAGGTGTTAGAGGCTAATAAGAAACTAGAATCTGTTAATATAGATCTAGGAAACTTTAAGTTAGCAAATCAAAAGCTGGAACACCTAATGGAAGTCCAATTTAAAGATAGAGTAAAATCTCAGGTTAATCGCAAAGAAGGAATAGGATACAGAGCTACTCCACCTCCATACAACAACAAGTACATTCATCCAATGAGTGAGGTTGCTGATAGACTTGTCAATGAACCACTAGATGAGTCTATGACTATTGTAGATCCTATCCTTGATAACAGTCTTGAATCAAAGGAAGATAAGATTCACAATAAAGACTGTGACACAATAAGTGCACCCATAGAGGTTCAAGTTCCCAGTAGGAAAGGAAAGGAGAAGATGAGTGTCTGCAATGCTACTCCACAAGTTTCTGTACATTCTAACTGTAACACTGCATCTTCATCAAAAGGAAATAAAAGAGGTAAAATTGTTTCTATCTGCACATGCCAAAAGCATGGTGTTCAAAAGTTTCCTAAACAACAGCAGGTAAGAGGAAATCAGAGAAACAAGAACCAGAAATTGACAGAAAAGTCTGGTTCTCCAATTCAAACTGTCAAAAGATGTTTTCACTGTGGAAGGAAGAATCACTTAGCCAAAGATTGTTTTTACAAACCAGCTGTTGCAAAACAGACTGTGCATCACACAAAATCAAATCTTATTCAGGCCAAGCACTCAAAAGTGAAACCTTCCACAGCAGTTCCAAAGAAACAGTTGACCACAGGTTTTCCATAGTTAATAAAAAACAGTCCACACATCAAAAACAAGTTTTGGCAAAGCCTAAATCAAGTTTTAAACAAATATGGTGTGTCAAGGACAAATCTGATGCTCAAACTGCTAATGCAAAAGATCAGACTGCTAAGTCAAAATCTGATGCTGTTAGTGCAAAAACTGAAACTGTTAGCACCACAAACACAGCTCAAACTGCTGAGCATCAATCTGGAGCTGCTAGTGAACCATCTGAGACTGTTAGAAGAAAAGATGATCAAAATAGTTGGATACCTCATATAATCACCAAATACTCTCCAAAGACTCCATCAGTAGCTCTTACTAAATATAAGAAGTCAAAAACAGTATTTAGTTATGTCAATGTACAAGGCCAACCCAAAACCAATTTGGTTTGGGTTTACTCCACTACTGACTAAGCTGTTATTTGTGCAGGGCAACCACAGGTCTCCTCATAGAACAAGATGGCATTTGGACAATGGATGCTCTAGGCACATGACAGGCAATTCTGAGTGCTTGTGAAATTTCAAAGGTTTTGATGGAGGTTTTGTAGCATTTGGAGGCAACTCAAAAGGAGGTAAGGTTACAGGTAAAGGTACTGTTAATGCATGCAACATGACATTCCATGATGTTTTGTATGTTGAACAGCTTAAGTACAATTTATTAAGTGTCTCTCAAATCTGTGACAAACAAAACATTGTTCTGTTCACAGATTCTGACTGCATTGTTCTTTCAAAAGATTTCAAAGTTCCTGAACATCTTGTTTTACTAAGAACACCAAGAAAGGACAATGTCTACTGTCTAGACACAGATCTTTTGACTAAATCTAATACTTTAAGTTGTTTGATATCCAAAGCATCATCCAATGAGTCTGCTCTTTGGCTGTGTCACATGAACTTCAAGTCCATGAATGCTTTAGTTAAAAAGAATCTGGTAAGAGGCTTACCACAAAAGGAGTTCATTTGTGATGATCATTGTGTAGCATGCCTTAAAGGTAAGCAACACAAAACTTCTCATAAGGCCAAATAAATAAATTCAATCTCATCTGTTCTTCAGCTGCTTCATATGGATCTATTTGGTCCAACATCTGTTTTGAGTTTGAATAAAAGGGCTTACTGTTTAGTTATTGTTGATGATTTCACCAGATTTACTTGGGTTTACTTTCTTAGAACCAAAGATGAGACTGCTGAGCTAGTTAAGTCTTTTATTCTTAAGATAGAAAACCAATCCAACTCCAGAGTTAAGGTGATAAGATCAGACAATGGAACTGAATTTAAAGATCACATTCTAAACAGTTTATGTGAGTCCAAAGGGATTGCTAGACAGTATAGTGCACCAAGAACACCACAGCAAAATGGTGTAGCTGAAAGAAAGAACAAAACATTAATTGAGGCTGCTAGAACAATGTTAGCTGATTCAAATCTGCCAATGACTTTCTGGGTAGAAGCTGTTAATACAGCCTGTTATGTTCTGAATAGGGTTCAGGTTGTCCAATCACAAGGGAAAACTCCCTATGAGTTATTCCAAAACAGAAGTCCCCTAATTGCTTTCTTCAAGCCTTTTGGATGCCCATGTACTATTCTTCACACTAAGACTCACTTAGGAATGTTTGAAAGTAAAGCTGAAGAAGGATTCTTTGTAGGCTACTCAACTCAAAGCAAAGCCTATAGAGTATACAACTGTGTGTCTAAAACAATTGAAGAAAGTGCCAATGTTGAATTTAATGAAAACACTGCTAATATCAAAGGCACTGGTCCTGATTGGTTGTTTGATTTAGATTCAGTAACAAATTCTCTGAGCTTTGTTGAGTATTCTGCAGAAGCTGATGCATACAGTGTTGAAGCTGCTAACACAAATTCTCATGCTGCCAATACAACTTCTCAAGCTGTTGGCACAAAGTTTCAGACTGCTGCAGATTCACCAAGTTGGGATGATTACACCACTCTACCACTTCTGTCTTGTGATCCTCCAGGGGTCCTGAATGCTTCACTTAATGCAAATCCAGACACTGAAGTGCCATCCCCAAGTCCTGAAAGCACAGCTCCAACACAAAAGGAAAAAGTCCCAGATTCAAGTCAAGCTGTTCCAGAAACTGAACCATTCACTGGTTCTGATGGAGATGATACAAATCTTGGAACTTCTTTTCAAATAGAGAGAGAGCCCACACTAAGAGTTCACAAATATCACCCTCTCAATCAAATACTGGGTGATCCAAGCACTCCTGTTCAAACAAGGAAAATGGTTCACAATGAGACTGCTGCTGCTGAACAAGCAGTTCCTGAATTCAGTCTAGCTGCTTTTGAACATGCCTGTTTCGTGTCTCAACTAGAACCCAAAAAGGCATCAGAAGCACTAAAAGATACATCCTGGATTGAAGCTATGCAAGAAGAGCTTCTACAGTTCAAAATTCAGAATGTAAGGACTCTGGTGGATCTTCCTAAAGGTAAAAGAGCAATAGGTATAAGATGGGTGTTCAGAAACAAGAAAGATGAGAGAGGGATAGTCATCAAGAACAAAGCAAGGCTAGTAGCACAAGGGTACACTCAAGAAGAAGGCATAGATTATGATGATGTATTTGCTCCAGTAGCAAGAATTGAAGCCATCAGACTATTTTTGGCCTATGCAAGCTTCAAAGGTTTTAAAGTGTATCAAATGGATGTCAAGTCTGCTTTTCTGTATGGGACAATTGAAGAGGAGGTATATGTGTGTCAACCTCCTGGTTTTGAAGACTACAAGTATCCAAACAAGGTGTACAAGCTAGACAAGGCTCTCTATGGTCTTCATCAAGCCCCCAGAGCATGGTATGACACTCTGTCATCATACCTTCTACAAAATGGATTCAAGAGAGGCACTTTGGACAAAACACTCTTCACTAAGTCTATCAAAGATGAGATTCTGCTTGTCCAAATCTATGTTGATGACATCATCTTTGGTTCAACCAATGATTGTTTGTGCAAAGAGTTTGAGACTTTAATGCACAAAAAGTTCCAAATGAGCTCAATGGGAGAACTCACTTTCTTTCTAGGATTACAAGTCAAGCAGAAGCCTACTGGTCTTTTCATAAGTCAATTAAAGTATGTGAAAGACATACTGGACAAGTTTGGGCATCAAGACACCAAAGCTGCAAGCACTCCAATGGATCCTCATAAGCAGCTTCATACAGACAAAGATGGCATAGACGTGCATATTCATTTATACAGATCTCTTATAGGATCTCTTATGTATCTAACATCTTCCAGACCTGATATAATGTTTGTGGTCTGTGTGTGTGCTAGGTTTCAATGCTCTCCAAAGGACTCTCACTTGGTTGCTGTTAAGAGAATCTTTAGATACCTTAAAGGCCAACCACACTTAGGCCTATGGTATCCTAAAGACTCTCCCCTTGTACTAACTGCTTATTCTGACAGTGACTATGGTGGATGCAACATTGACAGGAAATCCACAACTGGTGGATGTCAATATTTAGGAGCAAGATTGGTCTCTTGGCAATGCAAAAAGCAAACAACTGTGTCCACATCATCCACTGAAGCAGAATATGTAGCAGCTGCAAGCTGCTGCTCCCAGGTAATGTGGATTCAAAATCAACTAAGAGACTATGGTATGAATTTCTTATCCACTCCTATTTATATTGACAACTCAAGTACAATCAGCATTGTGCAAAACCCAGTGAAATTCCCAAAAACCAAGCATATAGAAATCAGATTTCACTTTATCAGAGATTGTAATGAAAAGAAGTTGATCCAAGTTACCAAGATTCATACTGATGATCAGTTAGCTGATATATTTACAAAACATTTTGATGTATGAAGGTTCACTTTCCTAGTATCAAATATTGGTATGGTAAACATGGATTAATTGGTTTTTATTATTGTCTACTCAGTATGCTTAATTTAAGGGGGAGTCACTGTTATATTAAAAGATGCTTCATTTCTAACTAACAGCTTGAGTATTTTCTCAAGCTGCTAGTTCATTTTCTCATGCTGTTAGTTATTTTCACTTGATCTGTCAAAGTGTGCAGGGTATTTGGGTAATTTTCAAATGTGTGCGCGGGACCCAATCCTTTCGAAACCTTTAAAGGTCCCAGCTTCGTTCAGTTGTAACTACCAGTTACATATTCTTCTTCCACGGCCTCTTGCTTTCTCTCTGAACGAATCACACATTCTTCTTTCAAACCCTAAACCGTCGTTTCTTCAACAATGGAGTTCGTAAAAGAACACAACTGCCTCCCATACACCCTAAAACATTCTGAACTTCAACCATTTCATGCAATGATGGATTTCCTCAGGCACTCTCATATCCATTATGCCCTTTCCATTAACCCTACTATATACATCTCCCATATTGAACAGTTTTGGAACCATGCATCTGTTCAAACCATCAATGGAGTGCCTATCCTCATATCCAAGATTGATGATACTGTCATCAATATCACTGAGGAATCAATCAGACATCACTTGCATCTTCAAGATGCCTCAGGTATAACCGACTTATCCCTTCAAGCTTTACATTTTGGTCTTCAAAATATTGGTTATAGGGGTCCTGCTGATTCTTTTACTTTTCTTAAGGCTCATTTTTCTCCTAAATGGAAATTCCTTGTGCATATTATTCAGCAATGTTTAAGCCCCAAAAGAACTGGTTGGTCTGAGTTTTCTTCAAATATTGCCACTGCCTTAGTGTGCTTTTCTACTGGCCAACAGTTTAATTTTTCAAACATGATCTTTCAAGGAATGTTAAGGCATCATTCCCTAAAGAATGGGAAATTTTTGATGTATCCTAGGTTTTTGGCAGAAATTATTGCACACACCTGCACAACTCCACATTTACATAAACGGATACATGTTTCCCATAGGCACTCATTGTCTTCAATCAAAAGGCTATTAAAGCCAAGTGGCAATTTTGTAAGTATAGATGTTCCATTGCCCTCTGCAACGATGAACATCATTCCAGGAAACCGAGGAGAGGGTCCTGAGCAGACACAGCCCAACATTCCTGCTTCAACCCCAGGACCCCAACCCACTCCTCATGATACAAATATTCCATCTGATCCTTTTGTACAGCCAAGACGCCCATTAAAATTCTTATATAAAAGGAAAAGGGGACCAGAAGCTCCTTCCTCCTCCTCCCATCAACAAGAGCCATATATCCCTGTGCAGGAGGACACTTCTGCACAGAATATCCAAAGGGAACCAATTTTAGGAAACTCCCATCCTCACTCAGGAGGTGATCATCTCATCAGAGATGGTTCATATGGGTTCTGTGGCTGGCACTACTGATGTTTCTGCAAAAGAAGCATAGGTCAGTGCCAACATATCTAAGACCACACCCATGGCAACAGCCAGTGTGCAAACACAAGCTGGAAGACCCCAGAACCAAGAACAGAGGGGCCCAGAAGTTTCTACTTCTGGTCTTAATGTCAGTGATAGATCACAAGCACCCCAGGTGTTTTCTGATCTTGAGACAAGTCTGCAACTCATGCTTTTGACGGATCCCAAGCTGAAACCTGTTGTAGCCATGTTGGAATATCAAATGTCCATCATTGCTGCACAGGGGGCTCAAATTTTTGAACTCAAACAGGCAGAGGCTGCTCAAAATAAGCGAATGGATTATCTTCACAAAGGGTTCACCCTCTGTGGAAATAAAATTATGAAATTATAGCAGATGATTCAAACCCAAGGGGCAAAGGTTGTAGGTCCTTCTGACCAAACCAATGCTTCCAAAAAGGGGGAGAATCAGGAGGTTCCCAAGTCAGTTCAAGCAGCTCCAACAACAACAGTCCAAGCAGCATCAACAGTTCCAGTTTCTAGGCTAGCAGTCCCAACAGCTTCTCAAGCTGTTAGCCTAGAAACTCAAGCTGCTCCTTCAAAAGCTACTGGAGTTGTGATCAGGGAAGGCATTCAAGCTTCATCAAGCACAGTCCAAGCTACAACATCTGCTGCAAAAGACAAGGGCAAGGGTATTCTCATTGAGTCTCCAAAGCATAAATTTTCTTCCAAAGAAGCCCAAATTGCCTTTGATGCTGAAATTGCCAAAAGAATAGCAGAAGAACAGGACAAGGAATTAGATCAGCAAGCCCAAACCCCAATGGATGATGATGAGACCTTAGGTGATTACCTAAAGGGGTTTGTGGTTAAACAAGGAGCAATGAAGAGAAAAATGCCAACAGGGCACACCAAGGCTGAGCACAGAAGATTCTTAATCAATTTTGCCTTTGCAGCAGGTATTCAAAAGAAAATGGCTCAGTCCATGTCTACTGAAAGGCTGCAGGAGATCCATGACAAAGAAATGGAGAAAAGAAAGAAAACAAAAGTCTCTCCAGAAGCTCAACCATCCCAAGAAGTCCAACCATCAACAAAATCAGTCCAAACTGAAGCTGCCGCCAGTGCACCTGCTCCCACTGATCAAGCAGTTGTTTCTATTCCTTCATCTGTTAAGAGGGTGCTATTTGATCAACAACTGCAAAAGGCCATGGAGATAGAGAAGTTGATTGATCAACATGATTTCACAAAGCCTTAAATCAACTACTGGTTTGCTAAGTCACTGGATGAAAGAGATTTAAGGGTCAAGTTTGTAATAAGAAGAGAGTCTGGACCAGAAGAAGAGTTTGATACATTCTGGCAAATGGTTCAGAAGCTGACCAGGGATGAACTGATAAAGATGTACAACATAGGGTCTGTTACACAAGTTAGATCTGCTCTTCCACAAGTGAAACAACTCATCAGAGATCTAAGTACGGTTGTTGATACTGAATTCGCACGAAAAGAGATAGAAGATGCTGAGAAGAAAGGGAAAAAGATCAAGGAAGTTCATCTTTTTGTCAAATCCAGGACTTACAGAATCAAATTCACAGATGGGTCTGGTATTTTCTTAAATCTCGAGTTTTATAATTTTTCAAAAGATATGCTGCTCCAAATAAAATCAGTTAGGATATCTTGTGATAAAGAAGAGATGAAGGGAGAGTTTTGAAGGCTATAGATCAGAAACTTGCACAGTTATAAGTTTTTGAAAGCCTTGGTTTGTAAATAACAGTTTACGTATTCATTTCTATTTTTTTTTTATAGAACTTAAAGTCTTGTGTAAAGAATTTAAGTTAGGGGGAGATTGTTGGGAAATATTTGAAGTATGTTCAAGCTGTTAGTTAGACTTCTCAGACTGTTAGTAGATTTTAAATGTAAATACAAAGTTCATGCTGCTAGTAGAAGAAACTCGAGCTGCCAGTGTAAAAGTTCAAGCTGCCAGAGCAAATCTACTCAAGCTGCTCTGTTCATGCTGTCAAGTGATTCAAGCTGCTCAACAGTTTCATAAACAGAAAGTGCTGATTTTCAGGAAAAGATATCTACATGAAGATTCCAGCATATCTACTATCAGAGGAGTCATCATTCGTCAAGGAAACATATCAAGAAGCAATATAAATACATAGAATAGGTCTTTCTATTGTATAGGAGTTTTCTGCATATTTTGAGTCTGTAATTGCTTTATTGATAGAGTTTTCATAAGCCTCTAAGGTTGTAAAACCCTAAGAACAGTCTGTGTTCTTCGTCTAATCAAACAGATTAGAGGTGATTGTAATCATTGAATTCAGCAATACAAACAGTCTTGATTACTTCTTGTGTGTTTATTCATTATTGATTCTGAAAGTTTTTGTTAAAATAATTAAGTGTTATTCCGCAAACTTCTTGATTAAACTTTGATTCAAAGCAAGATTATTGATTTATACTCTGATAAATTCAAATCAGTTAGTCTTGGTAATTCAGTTTTAGATTCTGACAGAAGTGTCCTCTTTGTCTATGTTTGAAGCACAACACCATCTTCATCCATGTCATAAAGAAGGAATATGTAAAAACTATAAGATGGTGAACAACTTGAACTACTTCAACCCTCAACTTGTAAGGTTCAAAACATGTAGGATGCATGTATGATTGTAGTTTGTTAAGTATATCATCGACAATGTAGCTAGAACCAACATAATATAGTAAATGTATGAAATCATATGAGAAAAAAAAAAATTTTTGTGCTAACATCCCACAAGAAGTTTAAGGATTAAGTATTTACATCAAAGAATTGAGAAAATGCATGTGAAAGGCCTCTTAAAAATAAACCACAACTCCAGTAAATCATCATCACAAACACTTGACACTTAATTAATTATGGAGGGACAGCTGCTGTGTACTACAACATTCCGAGACTCTTTGTCTCGGATTCCCCTTCTACATGCAAACACACACGTACAGCACACAGATACAAACACTACTCCTTTCATTATGTTTTTAATCAGTTCACACAGCAAGGACATAAGGTTTAAGGGGCGTGTGCTCCTCTTAATGTTGTTTCATGGAAGAAGATGCCTACCACCAACCTTGAAATTATGTGGAGGGATGTTCTGGTATTTTATGCTACTTTGTGGTTACCATAACCACCCACTTGACCATATAATTAGTTTTATTTTAGACTGTATAAACTAGCATCAAATTTATTATGACAAATATATAGAACTCAAATCGACAATAACATAAAATTTAAATTTATCCATATTGTAGCACAAGACAGATTCTCCTGGTGATTTTAAAGAGAATTGTTTATAGTTAATCGGTAGTCATTGGAAGAAGTGGAAAAGTAGAGTAAAGAGCAACTACTTTACTCCTAACAAGGATGATCCTGAAAAATTATTGACTCCTCCTACTGATAGTTGAGTAGATCCTGATCAATGGCCATCCTTAGTAGACTACTGGCAACGTGAGGTTGTTGTGATATGTAAAAGTATAGAAATTTAGTCGTTATTGTTTTAATTTATCACCCATAATAAGGGCTACTTTTTTGTTGTTTATTATGTATTTTATTTAGCGTTATTAAGCCTGATGGTTTTCTTTTGTAGGCTCAAGCCAAGATAAATGCTAATAACCGTAAACAACTAGAGTTCTTACCAAGGACAGGACGAACATCACATGCTAACATCCGGGAGGAGGTAAAAGATAAAAAACATCTAGATCATTTCAATATCCTTTTTTTCCTTTCATCTTATGTTGTTAACTAATATGCAATATGCTTTTTAATTTAGATGAAAGCTAATAATGAAGACATTTCTCGTGGAAAAGTGTTTATTAAAACGCGTACTAGAAAGGATGGTACCATACCAGATGATGATACGAGGAAGATAGTTGTGAGTATATGAGATATTTAAGTTTAATGTTTCATATGTTCCATACTTGTTATCAGGAAATTAAATGATGAGTTTTATTTGTAGGAAATAATGAACGAGATGTTAAATGAAATACATGAATCTGAGCAAGACGATTCGTTTAAAGAAAAAGTTTACATTGATCTATTGGGTCTGGATGGACACGGACGTGTGACGACTTTTGGTTTAGGACCCTCTCCTCGTGATATTTTTGGGCCCCGCTCATCTTCAATCAATATAGCTTCTTCAGATGCAATAAAAAGGATGGTTGAATCACAGGTAGCGGCGCAATTAGATGCTAAAGTAGTAGAAAAGGTGTCTCATTACGAAAAAACTCAAATAGAGATGGCTGAAAGACTAGAAAGCATGCAACGATTGTTAGAGCGTGCAGGGTTGTTAGCACCTGTTTCCCCTCATGAGGCACATAGATCTGGATCAAGTGTCGGCCAAATAAAACTGTATCATCTATTTTCTATGTGTTACCTTGGTGTATGCTAATCATGATTGTATATTATTCTAGGTACAAAGTCCTTCTGACCAAAGTTAAGCTAAGGGTTACTACAATGTGAGTGTAAAAGTTTGCAGTTAAGTACATTTGCTCTTTATCAAGGATATTACACTACCTATTACATTTTGCTTTGCTTTTTTTTTTTTTTAAATTCAATTTCTTAATTTTAGTTCATAATAACTAATGCATGTCATATTTTTATATCATGTAGGATATGAAACTGGGAGCGAAATGGACTTGATTAGCTTTCGAAGACTACATATTGTCGTTACTTAATGTACTTTCTCGTCATGAGATTTCAATGTTAACTCAATTTTACAGTTTTCAGAATGTTTTTTATTAACATGTTATACATTTATTTAGCTTTATCAGATTAAAGTTTGGGGTATTGACTTGAGTTTTGGCATGAACTATACAAGTTGAATTGCGATTTATAGTTGTTATTAATTTGTTCTTTCACTTTATAGTTTGATATATACACTAAGCGATTAGATTAGTGTTACTATGACAATACCAATAATACCAAAGCAAAGTGTTTTACAACATGGTGCCAATTGTTTTGGCAATGGAGAATATATTAAATTAAAACGGTAAATAAAATGGTTCCAAATATTTATATGGCTAGGTAATAAACCGATCCAAATAGTTTTTTGTGATGACTCGTAAAACGGTGCCAAATATGTTTGGCAAGGGGAATACGGTCCCAAAAAAGTATTTGTGACTGCTGATCGACCGGTTCAAAATGAGTATTTGGCAGGGGGACATACTATGCCAAATACTTATTTGGAACACTTGTTCACCATCCGTACCAAATACACAACTAGCGGCACAAAACCATACATCCGTCCCAATGTCCCTGCCTAAAAGTATTTGACACCGTTATTTTGGGAACCAATTGTATTTGGCACCCTCGTATTTAGGACAACCCAAAAATCATGCCAACCCCGTGGCAAAAAGTATTTGGCACGGTTTTAGAGGTATTGGGCACGGTTTTAAGCCCTCCTAAAAACCATGTTTCCTTGTAGTCGATGATCAACTCTAGGTGTGGCCAGCATCAACAGCCCGATGCCTCATTGGGAGCGACCCGGGATAGTTTGCGTAGCCCACTCCACAAAGTAGTTGCTAAGCTAGGACCTCTGGATTGGAAATGACCCAACAGGCCTCTACTCTGCGTACAAAAACTGTACGAGTGGTCCACGAGCTCTGTTGTGTGCTAACAAGGATCAACGTATAAAAGGCATCTGCACTGGACCCATATGATAAACAACAAACCTCTTTGAAAATGTTGTCATCAACAATAGTGCATCTACTAAAGGAAGGTAAGTAACTCACCTGAAGCACGACTACTATCCCGCTATCTACGACGGTCTCGACAGGTCCAAGTCTAAACTACAAATCCTAGCAACAATAAACACAACTACAACGTAAGTACCAGCTAACAACCTCATAACAACTATGCCACTGAACTCAAAAACTCAACATAAGTCAACAGATCATGACCCACGAGTGCGGCCTTGAACACGGCCACGATCACAGTTGCGATCACTTCATCGCGGCCAGGCACCGCGCTCGCGGTGCCCCTGCGCCACTCATCTCATCGCACCCAAGCTCATGTGAGCGCGGTCGGGATCACTAGCCCGCGATCCCCATCCTGGTCGCGTCCCTACCACCAGCGACCAACCTGCACTGCCTTACCCTGATCGCGGTCGCAACCAGGTTAGCGCGGCCGCTGTGGCGACGAACAGTGTAGGTTTGTACTCTGTTTTTTCTGAGCTATGGGGTTTAATCCCCATCAGTCGACTTTTAACATTTCCAAGGTTATCAAGCACCCTCAATTAACCCTAACTACTGATACACCAATAATTTAATCCCACACCAATCACTAACCTTGGTTCACCCATTCTTTCTTGAAATTGAGCTTGCAAACGAATAAGTAGCACCCCTTGATTATCAACTCGTTGGATTGATTCTTACTGCTGTTTCCTTGATCTCTCTCTTTCCTTTTTCAGCTGAACACACACACAACACCTTAAATGATTTTGGGAGAATTGCTATAACACATTATCAACTTCATATATGTACGTTGTGGGTCTCGATCTCAATTAACACGACTATAATACTTATTATCCGCTAAGTAAACACTCGTTAACCTATCTATCTATAAATTACTACTTCGGGCTTAGAATGTTAATTAACTCATTAAAACAACCCTGAACCCACAATTACTTCTGGTTATTATCTCAACCGATTAAGATTTACACTTAATAACTATCTACTTTACCAAATCACGTGTAACTAGCCAATTAAATTTCACCAACTCATTAAGATAATTCTCAAAGCCAATAAATAATTTCCATGTACCTGCTACTAGCTTCCGATGTTACAAATCCTGCCCTCTAGAATAGATCCCGTCCTCGGGATCCCGGCTCAGATAAACAGGTAAAGATAACGATGTCGCATGTCCGCTTCGGGCTCCTAGCGTTGGAACCCTTATGATAACACCATTGTACTAATACCAAGGCCTCGGGGTACTCTATATATCTCAACTGCTCATCCACTTCAATTTCTGACATGGGAATGGTCTCTTCGTGTGGGACTAAACATCGCCATAAGTAGCTAACATGGAAAGTAGAATGTACCCCACGCAACTCTGGAGGCAGTTCTAATCTGTTGGCCTAAGTGCCAACACGCTTTACTGTATGAAACGGTCTGATGAATCTTGGACTGAGCTTACGTCGATGGCGAAATCGGATCACCCCTTTCCACGAGCATACCTTCAATAGTACCCACTTTCCCACATCAAACTCTAACTCTTTGGTCCTCTTATCAGCATAGCACTTCTGTCGACTCTGAGCTACCCTCAGTCTCTATCTGACCACGACTATCTTCTCACTATTCTGCTGGATAATCTCTGGACCTGTAATCTCTTTCTCCCCTACTTCAGTCCAACATACCGGAGTACAACTTACGACCGTATAATGCTTCAAACAGAGGAATCTTGATGCTAGAGTGGTAGTTGTTATTATAAGGTAATTCAACCAACGGTAAATGAGAATCCCAACTACCATCGAAATCCATCACACAAGCTCGTAGCATATCCTCCATCGTCTGGATCATACGCTTAGTCTGTCCGTCAGTCTGGGCACGGTAAGCAGTACTCATCTGAACTCTGGTACTCAACGTTCATTGTAGGCTTTGCCAGAAGTTAGAGGTGAACTGAGCATCTCTATCTGAAACTATAGAAGCTGGAACTCCATGTCTGGAGACAATCTCATGTAAGTATATTCGAGCGACCTGATCCAACGTACAAGTCTATCGGATCGGCAGGAAATGCACTGTATTCAAAAGCCGATCTACTGCTACCCATATTGTATCATAACCTCGTGGAGTTCATGCTAACTTAGTAATGAAATCCATAGTGATATGCTCCCAAATCCACTGTGGAATCTCTAGCATCTATAGTCAAACGTGTGGCTTCTGATGTTCTGCCTTCACCTGTAGGAAGTCAAACAACGCTTCACGAATTCAGCTATGTCCCGTTTCATACCGGGCCACCAATAAAGCTCTCGAAGATCCTGATACATCTTCGTACTACCAGTATGAATGGTAAGGCGAGACTTATGTGAATCCTCCAAGATCAGCTGGCGTACGTCCCCGGCCCTAGGAACCCAAACTCGTCCTCGAGAGTCGGTCTCAAACTCCTGCAACTGGCCCAGAATGTGCTCCCTCCAGTGGTTCTCTATACGTATCCCTACAGCTTGGGCCCCTAGGAGTCTCTCTATCAATGTAGAAGTCACCTCTACTCTATAATTATGGGCCCGACTGGTTGATATGCGCTCTTTTCAAATTAGCGCGTCAGCTACTACGTTTGCCTTACCCAGATGGTACTGAATTTCACAGTCATAGTCCTTAATTAACTCTAGTCCCCGTCTCTGTCGCATGTTCAAATCTCGCTGATTGAACAAATACTGGAGACTCTTATGGTCAGTAAACAATGTGAAAGGAACTTTATACAAATAGTGGCGCCAAATCTTTAGTGTGAACACGATAGCGGTAAACTCCAGGTCACAGGTCGAATAGTTCTTCTCGTAATCCCTCAGCTGACGAGAAGCATAAGCAATCACTCGACCCCTCTGCATCAATACACACTCTAACCCTATCCTAGAAGCATCACTATACATAACAAGATCGCTCGTGCCTTCGGGTATTGCGAAAACTGGAGCCTGGCACAATAAGCGCTTCAGTTCCTCAAATACAAACGCTTGGTCTTCAGTTCACTCGAACGGGACTGACTGGAGAGTCAAACGGGTCAACGGCACGACGATCAAAGTGAAGTCCTAGATGAATCGACGATAATAGCCTGCTAGACCCAGAAAAACTGTGTATCTCCGCTACGTTCCTTGGCCTCTCCTAGCTCATAACGGCCTTGATCTTGCTGGGTCTACTAAAACACCCTCGCTACTGACAACATGTCCTAACAACTAGACTTCTCGAAGCCAAAACTCTCACTTCGAGAACTTCGCGTACAACTTCTCACGCCGTAATACACCAAGACCCTCTTCATCAAGTCCATGAGGCTGTTGGGGCGTTGGTTAGCCCGAACGGCATACCAAGAACTCGTAGTGGCCAAATCGCGTTCTAGACGCTGTCTTCGCGACGTCCTGATCACACACCTTCAACGGGTGATATCCTGAATGTAGATCGATCGTCGAAAACACACTGGCCCCATGTAACTGGTAGAATAGATCATCTATACGCGGTAGAGGGTAACAGTTCTTCATCGTTACCTTATTGAGCTTGCGGTAGTCTATACACATCATCATCGACCCGTCCTTCTTCTTGGAGCACCCCATCGGGAAGTACTAGGCCGGTTAAACCCGCTGTCCAACAATTTCTAGAGCTGACTCATCAACTCTCTCAACTCAGTAGGAGCTAACCGATAGGGTGCATGAGCAATAGGAATAGCACCTGGCACCAACTCCATACGAAACTCTATCGGTCGATCTGGTGGCAATCCAAGTAGCTCCTCGGGGAATACATCAGGGAACTCAGAAACGACATCAACAGTCTTTATTCTTCTCTTCTCCTTCTTCGCATCAACTACATATGCTAGGAAGGAGGAACAACCCTTGGCTAAGAAACAACAAGCCTGAACCGCAGAAATGAGGCCAACACTACCTCTACTACACTCTCCGTACACTGTAATAACACAATCCACAGAAATTGGTAGACGAATGATCTTCTTGGAACAAGAAAAATCGGCATGCTGAGAAGCTAACCAGTCCATGCCTACTATAGCATCAAAGCTAATGATCTCTATAGACAACAAATCGACTCTAAACGGGTGACCATCTATCTCTAACACACACTGAGCATACACAAGCCTAACTACGGAGGCACTACCATCAGCTAGCTCTATAATCAATGGCTCTGACAGCTCAACAGGAGGAACGGTAAAGTAAGCAATAAAGGAAAAAGATACAAAGGAACGGTTCGCCCCAGAATCAAACAGAGCTCTAGCATATGACCGCTCAGAATAAACGTACTAGAAACTACATCAGCTGTCCACCGCACCTCTTCTGCTGTCAACTAGAAGACTCGACCTCTGGCTGGCAGTATAGCATCTCTACGTGCAGATGAACCCGCAAAACTCTGGCCCTGTGCAGGTAGCCTCGACTTCCCTTGCCTCTGATCTCCCACTCTCGGGGCTGTGCAGTCTCGTTCCTGATGTCCGGCCCGCCCGCAATAAAAACATAGCGGGTCTCTGGAGGTGCAACCTGTCTGAGTATGGCCAGGCTAGCCACAGTGAAAGAAACATACGTGACGGAGGTCACACTCCCCGGTATGTCTCTGCCGGCATCTCTTACACCACCTCTCTCTCGCAACGGACCCAGAACTAGATGCTCCTCCCCTTATAATTTGGCCTATGATCGGACCGCTGAAAAGATATGTCCCTCTGTCTATCTTCCCCCTCTGACTCTACATGCCAGAGGTCTTCACCCCTAGACTGAAAATGACTGGAATGGTTGTCTCTCTTCCTATCTCTATCTCTATCAGAGCCACCAAAATAACCGGCCGACTGAACACGTCACGGCTCAGCGCATTTGCTGGTCCATCTCCCATGTCATCGGATATGCTGGTCCATCTCCCATCAAATTTCTGACAGTCCTCCACCACTGCTGAGCACTAGTCCGTAACTGAGCACTAGCGAATGTCGTCATCTGGTCGGGATGACAGCCTGTAATCCGAAAGGCCATCTCCATGTCCTTAAGCCAATACATGGCCTTAACGGCCTCAAGCTCTCCGTGCTACTCTGGTGGATGTGCGGCCAGAAACTCCTTATATTTGCACCCCTTTCCTGCCTCTCGTGACGGTCCAGCTTCTGAGCTATTACCCCCACCGGTGCCTTGGGTTAGGGACTGCATAGCCTTGGCGTCCCTTCTCGTAAGCCTCATGTAACCGTCGGGCAAACTCTTCGTCTGACATGCGTCCCCCAGTGGGACCCTCAGGTCTCTGCTCATCTGCCATAGTTACTTTGCATAATATGAAAAACATTACTATAACAACATAACAGGATTCTACAATTTCTTAGACATACTCATCGGAAATCAAGCTCAAGGAACTAGACACTGTTTAATTCTAAGCATCACGAATGATACTTAAACCTTAAGCTAATGTTTTGATACCAAGCTGTAACTCCGTACTTCTACTACTAATACCACGTAGAACTTATAGTCCACGTCATCTATTTATAAACATCATCATCAAGGGCAAACAGTTATTTAACAACTAAGCATCCATGGTAAGCATAAGGGTTACGACAAAATGGGAACCAACCCCCGTTAGTAAAGTCTGTAAACCACGATAGGGTTACAAGTTACAGTCATCCAAAATATAATTGGCTGATACGCCAAACCACAAAACATAAAGACTACTCACTGAAGTAGTCATTATCTACTATCCACGTGGCGGGTCTCGACTCGTGCCCGCAATATCCCTAGCCTCTGGTCTCGCACCTGAGATGCACATATAAAACAACGGTCAACTAGGAGCTGGTGAGTTACAATCAACAATGTTAAAATAAGTTTATGAAAAAGTTAGCACAATATAACGACAAATGATCAACTCTACGTGCGGCCGGCATTAACAGCTTGAAGCCTCATCGGGAGCGACCCGGGATAGCCTGCGTAGCCCACTCCACAAAGTAGTGGCTCAGCCAGGACCTCTTGATTGGGAATGACCCAACAGGCTTCTACTCTGCGTACAACAACTATACGCGTTGTCCACGAGCTCTGCTGTGTGCTAACAAGGATCAACATAAAAAAGGGATCCGCACTGGACCCGGATGATAAACAATAGACCTCTTTGAAGTACTGTTGTCCATGGTGAGGAATGGTAAGAAATGAGAGATCTAGAGTGAACACACACTCTATCTGCTCTAATACCAGTTGTAGATCCCAAAAGGTTTCCCAAGTATGTTTAGAAAAGCTATAGAGGGGGGTGAATACAGTTTAACCTTTTTCACACACATTTTCTCAATGTTTGTAAGTGTGTGTGTGTGTGTCTATATATATATATATATATATATTAACACTTGTTAATGTTACAACCCAGTTTGGATTGCGGAATGATCCAATTGAGACGCCTGAACAACAGACTTTAAACTAATCTAAAACTCACTCAAACTAGTTACAATGAATATATATATATATATATATATATATATATATATATATATATATATATATATATATATATATATATATATATATATATATATATTAACACTTGTTAATGTTACAACCCAGTTTGGATTGCGGAATGATCCAATTGAGACGACTGAACAACAGACTTTAAACTAATCTAAAACTCACTCAAACTAGTTACAATGAAATGACTCACTAAGATTCACTCACTATTTACAAGACACGGATTGAACAGCTTTGAGACTGAACAACTTAGACACACTCAGCTATATCACTCAAGTTGAATCAGAACATGCATGCATGAAAAGCATACTTTGCTTTGCAATACACGTTCTCTGTTTGTGGATGACTCTTTTGATACTCTCTATCCTTGGAAGCTTCTCTTTTATACTCATATGCAGAATCCAGTGAAGCTTCTTCATTGGTTGTAGAAAAAGTTTGAATGTCTTTGCAAAAAGACAAGATTGCTTTTTTGCATCAGAATAAGTCTGACACATTAGGCTTTCGCCACTTGCTGCAGAATCTTTGTCTTTTCCTTTTTGTCTTTGTCCATTTCAGCTTTACCTTAAAGAGGAATGTCAACTTGAGACCTTTTTTCTTCCTTGTAAGGCTATTTTGATATAAGAAATGGTCTGTCACCCATTTCAGATATCCTCTTTGTCTTCATGCTTCACAATAGCATTGGCAGAACTAGTAGTTTCTGAATTTCCACATTGTCTTGAGTTGTAGATTGATCTTTACGTCTAAGGCTTTACATGAGGACATGCAAACATATACCATGAAGTGTTAGACCTGTTCAAAAGAATAGCTTCTATTCACAAAGAACAGAACATACAACTAAGTCAAAAAATTTTAACAGACATGAACAGCTTAGACAGATTCTGTCAAACCTGTCCAACAGTTATGGACACCTTTGACAAACTTCCAAGTTACAACTAATGTAATAGTGTAAACAGACTTAGGCTGATTATGCAAATCACTTATCAGGTTTGATTTGAGGCATTAAAAAGCCTTTAGATCTCCCCCTAAGTGTATCAAACAGGTTTGATTAGAAATCTCCCCCTATGATATAGAATAGATTTGATTGAGACCTTTTTGTGCCTAACATGAACACTATCCGATGTTCAAGGAGGAGAAGGAGGGTGTGATGATGATGATGATGATGATGATGATGAGACAGGGACAGGGGCTGAATTATATCGTCTTGTGCGTATAAGTTAAGAGAGGGAGGATGTTGTTGCTGGTGTGAGTGAGAGGGAGATCCTAACCCCAAAAATCCAGGAAACCACATATGCTATCAGCTCTCCTTTGAGAGTTGGTATTGATTTAACCAGTACCCCACTAGTGCATGCACACCCAACCAGCTACTCATCTTCTTTTCAACAAGAAGATTTTTCAATTTTTCATGGGGATTTTTCATATACACTATCTAAGGATCATTTGGATCCTGTAGATATTGAATACAGTACACAGCTGCCCCAGTGTACATTTCTTGATTATGCACATGTCATAGAGCCCATACACAAAGATAGGACACAAGAGTCTGTTGCATTCGTTGCAACAAGTACAGAAGGACTTTGTGTCCCTGTCGGAATAACTATGGTGTCGGATGCGTGTGTTGCATCGTCACAAGGATTAGTTAGAAGTCCTACCAGAGCCACACCTTTGCCATCTCTAACAGTAGGCCACACAGAGGTACTTTATACAAGTTTCACTACTATGACAACTGGCAATCTACGTGATCCAAGAGTTAGCCAATTACCCTTTGTAACTCAACAAAATTTGGATGCTGCAATACAAGGAATATATCAAAAAAATGAGTTCTCAATTTGAAATTTTGTTGAGTCATATGTTGAATATGCAGAGATTATTAAAAAGCAAAGATACTGTTGCTGAGCCTAAAGAAGAAAAGTTTGATTTCGAATGCTAAACTGAGACTTTTTTTGTGAAGAATAGTTTTTGAATATGAATGATAAAATGTATGGGCTAGAAGCAACAGTTGTGAATGCTTTTGGTGCCTTATCTGAAAGATTCTCAAGGCTTGAGGAAACATGCAAATCACAAGCTTCGGGGACAAAAAGAAAGCATGAGGATCCTGACTCCAATGATGCTCCTTATGAGGGGGAGAAGAGGAGGAAGCTTGATGAGTCAAACAAACAAATAGTCGTTTATAAAGCCAAGGAATCTGAAGGAAATGTATCAGAAGCTGGTGGTTCAAAACAGACGAAATAGTTGCTTCTCATCGTGTTTTGGAATTGATTCTTTACAAGAACAAAGACCACAAGAAAAACGATATGAGGATGACTGAGCTCAATAAGTATTCATATGGAACCCTTCGAATGATATTAATGTCATTAAGAGGAGTTTTAGATGAAGACAAGTTGAAGCGATCTAAAGATTTCATGTCAAAGATGTAAAGAATGATGACTATGGATTTTATATCTGAAACTGAAATACGTTTAACCAGTCAAAGATGCATTAGAAGGTTTGAGGGAAAATTGGGCTACAAAGATTGAATCTAGGTTAACCTTCATAAAAGGGGAGATTGTTGAGAATATATTTCTTGTTTATGAATGTTAAGTGTAGGGGCTTGTCTGTAATTTTGTTAAAGTTGTAATAGAATATAAATATAGTTGAATGTAACGGTACGGTAACAAGTTGATTGTATTTTCCATTCTTCGTATTGTACGAACACTGTGCTATCAATCAATCATTTCGCTATTGGCATTTAATCTGTTCTCTCTGATTATACTGTGATTTCGTATTAGATTTCATACTATCACATATGAACTCTTTTGAGTTCATAATGGGTTAAAACTCAAATCATGTCTTCAAAGCTCCAAACGAGCTTCTACTTAGTTTCAATCAATTCCATATCGACATTTAACATATTTGGATCAAAATTGACAATATTTATCTTACTAAAACAGCAAACTCAATTCCATAACCCATTTGAGCCCTAAATTAGGTTCTAACAAAAAAATTATTACAACAAACCAACAAACTACATATATTGGCTGTAAATCAACTAAATAACAACATATATTAAACTCTATATGAGATCTGAGTCAATTCTCAACCAACCAACATAAACCCATGTGGGTTTCATTTCATTAAAATGAAGAGAGTGAAGAAAATTAAGTAGGAATCAAGACGGAAGGTTATACCTCACTTAATCACCTCTAATGCGCAATATTTAAGCTTTGATCTTCAATGTTTTTGATCATTCAACCCAAGACCAAAAATCTCTGTTTGTGTGTGTATATAGGTGACTATTTTTATAGAAAAGAATAGAGATGTTTGGCCTTTGGCCACCCCACAACTCCCAACTTTCCCTCATATAACTAACACACCCCTCCACTACACTTTTAAACTTCTGTTATATAATTATTAAAGTACATTGTCTATTTACGCACCATTCCATATTAAATAACAAAACCATCATAATTAATTATGTTTATGCTATTATCATTACCTTATAATTATTTGGGGTGTTACATCTCTTTAAAATTTGTGTCATAAAAAGCAGTGTTAGATTCCATCTGATTAGAATCGTGGAACTTGAATGAAATCAAACAATTAAAAAGCTCAAATTAAAATGATGTTAAGACATTAAAATCTAGTAAAGCTCGGTATCTTGCACAAGAAATAAATGCAAAGTCACAAAGATAAATCTATAGACTTTGAAATTTAGAAAATACATCTCAAAAAATGAGAATTGACCTTAGAAAATAAAAGTCAAACCTAAAAAGTCAAAGTCAAACATGGTCAAAGTCAACAAAAGACAAACTTTGTCAAGATAGTTAAACTTTATCGAAATAGGTCAAACTTCATGAAAGTAAGTCAACTCAGGCAAAAGTTTGACATAGTTGCTGGCCTTTATCTTTTTTTTTTAATTTTTGTGAAAGTAAGTCAACACTTGCATTTTAGAAATTTATACACAAAATCTAGAAATTTTTCCTTAATCTTCGAGATTCAAGCAATACGAATCAAGATGCGGACTATATATATCGAGATTCAACTTTTATGGATCGAGATTCTGTCTATAGGAATCGAAAGGCTAGCTTCTATCATCGAAATTCAGCATGTATAGCTCGAGATTAGCTTATATGATTCGAGATGTTGGCCTTTATCTTCGAAGTTCAGTATGTATAACTCCAAATTTAGCTTAAATGATTCGAGATTCTGGCCTCAATCTTCAAAATTCAGATGCCTTAGGTTACTGCTTCGAAATTTAGAAACAATGAACCCAAAATTCATATGTAGCATGTTCGAGATTATGACTGTTATACTCGACATGTGACCTTCAATACTCGAGATTCAAACAGTTATACACAAAATTCAAAATATAGTCTTCTAGATGCAGCTTTAATCAATAGAGATGTTAGTAACAAACTTCGAGATTCATGCAAAATAAATCGAAAGACAGTTAACTTTATTCGAAATTTATCTAAGGTTGATGAGAACAAATGGGTTCGTGATTTAGATGCAAATGATTCGAGATGTTGCTTTACAAACCAAGATTTGATCACACTTTGGAAGTTAGAATAATTACACTCGAAATACTAACTGTTGGAAACTAGATTCTCTTCCAAATGAAGAAGATGCTTACCAGTTGCTGGAATTAAACTTCAAATGCATCAGTTAGAAGTTTGCATGAATTATGTTTGCATGGGACATGATGTTACTGTAATGAACTCGAATTTGATTAGTGAACATATAATTTCAGTATATCTCAAAGTTTAAAACTGTGAAATTTCAGGAAATGTTTCTTATTGTAAACCAAACACTCGCTCAAAAGTTTAGGTCATAACTCCAATCCAATCAAAAATTTCAAAAAAACGAACTTAAGAACGTAAAAAAAAAAAGAATTTCAGAAATTAAAAACTCGATTGCTCCCTGATCGTGATGAATTAGGACTTGAAATTTTAGTGGATCTTCATCTTGATGATCTTGATGACAAATCCAAATTTCAGCTCAATCTATCAACGTATGAATTTTCTAAAATTTTCAGAAAGTAGCAGCTCTATTGTTTGACTTTTTCGGTGTGTTCTTGATCTTCTCGATTGCAAGATTCTTTGACTTTGATCTACAATTGGCTCTGATACCAATTCTAATTCCTTGGATCTAGTAGATCAAACACATGACACACAAATCTTGCACTTTTATTGAATGATTCTCTCAATTACACTACAGAAAATATAATGTTCTATTCTCGAGTGATATAATTTTCCCTTTGAAAATTATTTTTTATACTTATAACTTAAGTTCTACTACATGACACATTTAGTCCTTGCATTTACATAATATTGTTTTTCACCTATATAATTTTGTACCTAACAATCTCCCCCTTAGAAAATAAATCAATTTACAACTGAACTGGATTACAATGACTTGACAAAATTCAAAGAAACAAACAATTAAAACTAAAGCTCTTCAAGTCTTCGAATTTGATCTTTTATTCTTCTCTGTTTTCTACTAGCTTCGTTTTGATCTCTGGGTCTTTAAATAACATCTATTCGTTAGTGTCTTTATGATCTTCATATCTCTGTCGCTCTGATCTTCTATTATCAGAAACCAATACTCTCCCCCTTGAAACGTGAACTTTATTTTATTCTCCCCCTCGATCAAAGAAAACAACAAATATTCTTTCAGCTTGAACTTTAAATATCCTTTCAGTAACAAACAAAACAACAAACATTCTTAAGAAATTATATTTATACCCATTATCTAAGTTCTACTACATGACACATTTAGTGCTTGCATTTACATAATATTGATATACTCAATTAATCAATCACAAACACATATGAATCAATTAAGAACAAGTAAGAAACACTAATCGAATGATTTGATTGCACAATTTGGAATTACAATCAGATAGAAAAATATGAATACTGTTGACCTAGTCGTACAATCCAATTCCGTGCAAAATAGAATTCCAGATCCGTACCTTTTACTGTACAACATTAACTATTTATACAAAAAGTCATAACTATGAACTAATTACAATTCAACCCCTAGACTAATTATTATCATCAACTAAATAATATCCAACAATCTCCCCCTTTGATGAAAGATAATTGGTCTTCAGTTTGTTAGCCCAAGCTTCATCTCAAAACGACAAATACTCTTTCTGTTTGATAACCTCTAGTTAATCTTTGAAATAAACTCCACAATCAGTTTTCAGTCATTAATGCTTAAAGCACCCTTATTTGTCTTTCTTTTCTTTTCAGCAACTAGCTTTCCTTTCAAACTAGTCTGAACTTTCTATAAAGGCCCATCACAAAATTTATTCAGCTCTACACTCTGCATAGCCCTCAGCTTTTGATAGTTGTCTTTGTAAATCACAACAGGGTGTTTAGCCATAACTACTTGAAATTCTTTCAAATTCTCCATGAACTTGATAAAATGATTAGGCGCAGTGATATTGATCTTCCTCATTCCACTCTCAACACCAATTTGCAGATCTTGCACAGACGTAAGCACCATTTTGGTGTGCGTAAAGTGAAACAATGTCTTTAGCGCAAATCTACAATTTTCATCTCTTCTATTTCTGCACAATTCATCAAACAGAACTTCAGTATCTAAAAAATGCATTTCGAACATATCGGCTTCGGTGAAAACATACGTGCCATCAGCTCTGGTCAGCGTGAATGTAGGATAAAATATTTTCACAAACCTATCTTTTTCAATCTTTACCAAATCCACAATTCTAAACTCACTTCTAACCTTCTCAATTGGCTAAGATTTATTTTGTAGAAAGAGAGCATAGTTTGCTAAATTCGGCATGTTTGGTTCCAACACTCTGAACAACTTAAAAAACGTGCATGGTGCTTGCTTTTTACAAAAAATCTTTCTCTCAAGATGATCTTCAAGATATGGAAGCTTACTCTTTTCCTGATTAAATCAGCATTTTGCTTAGTCGATAAATGCATATCATTAAATTTCTTTTTCTTCCTCACTTCATCTTCATTTAATAGAGTCAACATATCATTGATCTCTCTTCGCACTACCTCCTGAACAACAAACCTTAAGTGATGCAATCTTTGTGATTCATCAGCCAAAATATAATTGTTAAAAAACTTATCCATGATCTCAACTTCGTTTAGCTCCTTAACCACTTGAGGAATCACATTATCCATCGAAAACAGCTCAACTTCCTCTTCTTTTATTGTAACTGTTACCTCAGGATTTTCAACCGTCAGAGTCGGTACATCATCTTTCAATATCTCTTCTTCCAAATCTTCCTCATCATCTATTCTATCAGCTCTGAAAGATATGTTAGTTAAATAAAACACATCGTCATCATCAGATATGTCAATCTCCTTTTCATTTCCCTCAATCATCAATACTTGACTCTCTTCATCATGATCCGAATCATCATACTCTTCAAAATTGTAAATGCCAGATTGAGTACTTAGAGGAACTGGAACATCTTCATGTAGAATCAATCCCAGCTCACTCTGAGCATCAACAGGTTTTTCCTTTGAGCTCCCAGCCTCTTCTCCTCCTGTCTCTTTTTCTTTCTCGGGATATGTAATCATTAAAATGATAGTATTCTATTCTCCAAGCTTCCTCCTCTTCTCCCCCTCATGAGAAGCATCATCGGAGTCATCGTCATGCTCATCATGTTTTCGTTTAGGAGCAGAAGCTTGAGCTTTGCAGGTTTGCTCAACTGAAGATATTCTCTCTAACATGGCTCCCATAGCAGTAACCACTGTACTCTCCAGTTCAATCATTCTTTCTCTCATCTCGTCAAACTGATCCTACACAAAATCTCGGAGCTCATCAATAGATTGTTGTGGATCTCTTTCTTTAACCCCTTCAACAACATTCTTTCCCTTTAACAACTTCTAAATATTTGACATTTGCTCCATCATCTCTGAGAATTGATTTGTCATTTGAGTAGAAACTCCAGCAATGGCTTCATTGAGCTTGTCTTTAGTGATAAAGGGTGACACTCTAACCACTGGTTTACGTAGACTTCAAATTGACACAACAATAGAACTTGTAAAAAGAACTTCTGTGTGGCCTACGGTCAGAGTTGGCATTGATATCTCACTAGTAGGACTTCCAACCACTTCAAGTGAAGGAGCAACAGATGCTTCCAACACTATGGTTGTTCTGGCTGGGACACTCACTCCTTCTGCACTTACTTCAACGAATGAAGTCGACGCAAATGTCCTACAGTGTATAGTATCTATTACTTGTGCTTGAGAAGAAATTGTACACCCAGGCAGCTGTGTATTGGTTTCAATATCCATAAAATGCAAAGGATTTAAGGATACATTTTGTGTAATATTGTAGGTCCCGAGAGGTTCCCAAAGTATATAGTTATAAGCTGTAGAGGGGGGGTGAATACAGCAATTTAAAAACTACACACTCTTTTCTCAATGTTTGTATGTATTATCAACAATTTGTTAATTACAAACAAGCTTGAATGCGGAATAGTTCAAGCTGAGATGACAGATACAACAGTATGTTCACTAGTCTAAGACAAACTCAAACTAGTATACAATGAATACACTCACTAAGAAGCACTCACTGTGTTTACAAGACTTAAAGGAACAGCTTATGTCAAACAGCTTAGACACACAGATACTGGTTTACACAGAAGACTTGCATGCATGAATATCACACTTGCACGTTCACTCTTGGGTTTCAGCACTTAGCTTTCTTCACCTTTCTTTCTGACCTTAGAAGCTTCCTTTTATACTCACTTAGAGGATCTGAGAGAAACATCTTCATTGGACGAAATGAAAAAGGAGAAGTCTTGTTGAAAAGACAACATAACCTTTTCTGCACTTTTCTGAAAAGCAGACTTGTCTTCACATGTGCAGAACTTTTGTCTTTTTACTTTTTCTACTGTTGCATTGCCTTTAACTAATTTAGGAATGTCAACTTTGCGTCTTTCTTCCTTGTAAAGGCCTATTTTGATATAAGAAAAAGGTCTGTCACCCTTTTTCAAATAACCTTTTGTCTTCATGTTACAGAACAGCTTGGGCAGGCTGAGCAGTTCTGTTTTCCACTTTGTCTTCGACTTTGTAAACTGATCTTGTAGTCAAAAACAATACATGATGACTTGGAAACATATTCCATAAAGTGTTTAGCCTGTTCACAAAGAACAGGTTCTGTTCACAAAGAACAGAACACTTTAAAAATGCCCAAGCTGCTCAACAGTGTAGAGCAGCGTAGACAGTTTATGTCCAGCCTGTTCAGCAGACAGAACAGCTTGGACAAACTGTCTAAGTTGCAACACATGCAACATATAGAACAGCTTTAGACTGATATTGCAAATCATTTTCAGGTTTCAATAAGGCATATAACAGGCCTTAAATTCAACCTTCAAATGCATCAACAGGTTTGATTATAAATCTCCCCCTCAGATGTAGAACAGGTTTGACTGAGGCCTTTTTGTGCCTAACAATCTCCCCCTATTTGCAATAACCAGTCCACGCTGGTCTTATCAAAAATCACTATATATTTTTACAGTACATTTTGCTTAATTGAAATTACAACATTTGTTAGGCACAAAAAGGCCTCAGTCAAACCTGTTCTACATCTGAGGGGGAGATTTTATAATCAAACCTGTTGATGCATTTGAAGGATGAATTTAAGGCCTGTTATATGCCTTATTGAAACCTGAAAATGATTTGCAATATCAGTCTAAAGCTGTTCTATATGTTGCATGTGTTGCAACTAAGACAGTTTGTCCAAGCTGCTCTGTCTGCTGAACAGGCTGGACATAAACTGTCTACGCTGCTCTATACTGTTGAGCAGCTTGGGCATTTTTAAAGTGTTCTGTCCTTTGTGAACAGAACCTGTTCTTTGTGAACAGGCTAAACACTTTATGGAATTTGTTTCCAAGTCATCATGTATTGTTTTTTACTACAAGATCAGTTTACAAAGTCGAAGACAAAGTGGAAAACAGAACTGCTCAGCCTGCCCACGCTGTTCTGTAACATGAAGACAAAAGGATATTTGAAAAAGGGTGACAGACCTTTTTCTTATATCAAAATAGGCCTTTACAGGGAAGAAAGACGCAAAGTTGACATTCCTAAATTAGTTAAAGGCAATGCAACAGTAGACAAAGTAAAAGACAAAAGTTCTGCACAGTTGAAGACAAGTCTGCTTTTCAGAAAAGTGCAGAAAAGGTTATGTTGTCTTTTCAACAAGACTTTTCCTTTTCATTCTGTCCAATGAAGATGTTTCTCTGAGATCCTCTAAGTGAGTATAAAAGGAAGCTTCTAAGGTCAGAAAAAGATGTGAAGAAAGCTAAGTGCTTAAACCAAGAGTGAACGTGCAAGTGTGATCTTCATGCATGCAAGTCTTCTGTAAACCAGCATCTGTGTGTCTAAGCTGTTTTACCTAAGCTGTTCCTTAAGTCTTGTAAACACAGTGAGTGCTTCTTAGTGAGTATATTCATTGTATACTAGTTCGAGTCTGTCTTAGACTAGTAAGCATACTGTTGTATCTGTCATCTCAGCTTGAACTATTCCGCATTCAAGCTTGTTTTTAATTAACAAATTGTTGATAATACATACAAACATTGAGAAAAGAGTGTGTAGTTTTTAAATAGCTGTATTCACCACCCCACCTCTACAGCTTATAACTATATACTTTGGGAACCTCTCGGGACCTACAACTGGTATCAGAGCAGTTTAGAGTGTGTGTCATTCTAGATCTCTCATTCTCCCAAGTTTCCATGGACAACAGTGCTGCAAATTCTTCTTACTATGACAATGGCTCTATGGGCAAGCCTCCAAAATTTAATCATCAAAACATCTCTGGTTGGAAGTGCAGAATGATGCTCTATTTAGAGAATCTGGATGTACAACTGCCAGAGATAGTGATGGAGGGTCCCTATGTGCCAACCTCTGTTACTACTATAACTCCAGCGGTTGAAGGAGCTGCCCCTGAAATCAGGACCTTTGAGAAAGCTAAAGCTCAATGGTCTGATGAAGACAAGAGATTGGTGGCTCTGGATGCAAAGGCCAGAAACAACCTGGTCATTTCTCTCCCTGATGATGTGTTCAAGCA
>JAANYP010004340.1:98487-172554 GCA_020465985.1 Centrapalus pauciflorus
TGTCCACTCTACTGCTGAGCTGATACATTGCTGGCTGGAAAAGCTGCTGGTGGCAGATTCTGTGGATGCAGCATCAGCTTGAAGATTATGGCCTTGTGTATAGGAAAACTCCTATTCTGTGTGATAACGACAAGTGCCATAGCCATCTCCAACAATCCTGTATTTCATTCAAGAACAAAGCATATTGAAGTCAGACATCACTTCATCAGGGATCACATTCAGAAAGGTAATGTGGAGGTAAGTTTTATTTCCACAAATGAACAGCTTGCCGACATTTTCACCAAACCTCTGGATGAAACAAGGTTCAATTACCTTGTCAGCAAGCTGGGCATGTTAAACAAGAGTGACTAAGTGTCTCTCAAAGGTCTAATAATTTGTATGATTCACACTGCTCAAGTTTCTCAGAACAGCTTAGACAGAACAGGTTATACATGTTCTGTACTTAGGCATTTGTCTGAAAAACTTGAACAGCTTGAGCATACAACAGGCTGAACAAAAACAGTTTAACATGTTTATTCGTCCAGCCTGCTCTGATGCTCCAGTCTTCAACCTGTTCACTTCTTCACACTGTCTTACAAGCCATTGTCTTGTAACCTGTTCAGCTATTGAACACACCCTGTTCTCACAAAGGAGAACAGGCTGAAGGCACAGTTTGAAGGGAGAACAACTTGAAGACTGAGAACCTTGTGTTGACCCTGATCATCACAGGTTTGACCAACAGAGTAGACCAAAAGTTTAATTATCTTTCTTCATAATTAAGTTACTTAAATTATGTTTTAATTTAACTTAATTACTGCGGATAATGTGTGTTACGTGTGTTAGTGATTAAAAAGGTCAAGTGGTCTGACAAATGTTTCTGACATGGACAACCGTTCTGTTTTTCCGTCAACTAACATTTCAAATCAAACCGCCCAAACCTTTTCTCTCTCATATACACCACCATTCAAATCCTATAAATACCTACATACTGTTTCATCTTCGTCTTCCTCATCATTTCCAGAAATCCTCAAGAACCCTAAAATCGACTAAGTGTCTTTTGCTTCTTCAAACCTCAAAAATTCCCAAATGGCTCACAGACCTAATCCCTTTCTCCCAGTATTTGTTGGTGAGGATGTCGTCAAACACTCATCCATCACCACGATGCTGACCATCAAGCCCACCAACTACATTGCAAACCTCACTATCCCCAAAAACTATGTGGGGAAGGGTTACGAGCAAATGGTGGAGTTTCTGAAAGTTCATCCGTTGAACTACGCCATGACTGCATCTCCTGGTGTCCTGTACCAGGAGATGGTGTACGAGTTCTGGTATACCTGTGCCTACCTTCCAGAGTTCAAAGTCATTAAGGGCACAATACTCAATGGGACTCAGACCATTGAGATCAACACTGATCTGCTCAGGGAGGTGCTTCATCTACCAACTGCTGCTTCTTACGATGAGCCCCAAGCTGAAAATGATCAAATGGGCAATCTGCTACGCTTCTGTGGTGTGGCAGAACCCAAAGTTGGAGCAACACTGTTCAGGAAGGACCTCTCTCCTACCTACAGCTTTTTATTCGCCTCTGTGGTGATGTGCTTCAGCAGCAAAGTTGGTTCCTTTGACCAGCTAAGCCGTGATGAAATCCCTGTAGTTCTGTAGCTTGTGGATGGAATTACTATGGATATGGCTAAATGGATTTTTCTGAATATGAGGAACCTGGTACAGCAAGAGTCAAGACCAGCTGCCGTTCGATATCCCAGGTTTCTGAGCCTCATTTTCAAGCATGTATGTGGTGAGCATCTCTATAACTCTCAGCCTCTTCTTAAGATTGCTGCATTCCCAGTTATAGGGAATAGAGTTTTCTATACTCCAGTCCTGCAGAATGAGCCTCCTCTATCAACACCAATGAGGAGGCTGCTAGGTTTGGTGGAAGGACCCTCTACTGTGAGGGTGGATCCAGAGACTGCACCCACCAGAAAATCCAAAGCCAGGTCCAAGCTTGTCAAAAGGACCCTGGCAACTGAAGCTGGGCCTGTGAAAAAGAAGGCCAAAACAGCTCAGTATGAGTCTGTTCCTTTAGCCTCTGTGGCTGAGGGAGAGCAGACTCCTCACCCTGGCTCATCTGTTGAGCCTGAAGCCTTTGTGGCTGGTGCCTCTGTGGCACAAGAGACGATGGAACAGGCCAGCCCAACTGTTCCTAGCCCAGTCTCCCATCCTGTCCAAACAGATCCTCTCCCTACTCCAAAATCACCCACATCATCCATCCATTACCACAGAAAATCTCTAGCCAAAAAGAAAACAGCTCACAAAACCACCTCCTCTGTTCCCTCTCAACAGGGTTCAGTTGTAAAAGAAGCAACCCTAGCTGCCTCTCCTATTTTGGGAAAAGGTTCAGCTCCTTTGGAGCCTGCTTCACTCCAATCTGAGTCACCCTTGAGTCAGCCTAGACCCTCTGGTTCCTCCCAACAGGAACCAGTTGTACAAACGGAGATACCCACATCAACTATCCCAGCCTCCCAACAGGCTGAGGATATTGAAAGACAGGAGTCCTCTCCACTCCATACTGTGCCCACACTGTCCCCCACTCATATCTCCTCACACCCTGAGTCTGCACGAGGTGCCCACGCTGCTGATATAGACCAATCAGCAGCTCAGCCTCAAACTTCTGTTCCCCATGATTCAGCTGTTCAACACCAAACAGCTGCTGAGGGACCAATATCCCAAGCTGATGAACCTCAGGGATCATACCATCCCTCTGGTGAGGCTGCTCCCTCAATGCAAATTCCATCAGCAGGTTTCACCACTGCTGATGTTGAAATGCATATCCCATCTCCCAATGATGAGGTGCCTTTAGACCAAGGCACTGCAGAGGGAACTACCACTGGTCTTCATGAGGGTGTTGCAACACAAGCAGCATCTGAAAGGCCCCAAACATCATCCCCTTCTCCTGGTGATGCAGCTACAGCCGCTGCTGAAGGACCTCTTGATCCCTCTAACCTGGGCCATCTTACTTTTGCCCAGGCTATGGAACTTCTATCCCAAGTCCCTCTTCCCTCTCCATCACATCCTCAAACACCAGCCTCATCATCATCTTCTCCATCTACCCACTCTAAACAATCCACCCATACACCACCATCTCCCAAAGACCTGCCTTTGAAGGATCAGCTTTCTTTGCTGACCAACAAAGTTGGTTCTTTGGAAAACACCATGCACTCCCTACCATCCCTCATCTCAGACTCCGTGTCTGAGCAGCTCAAAGGATTCTTTGATATGTTTAAAGAATCCTTCCCAGTCACTCCTCAAACTGACAACTCTCCACAGCTGATTGCACTCACTGCACAGCTGCAAACTGTATCCACCTCTCTCTCCTCTATTCTCTCCTTACAACAGGACTCTGTGTCCTCTATGGCAGCCATTTCTCAACAGCTGTCATCTCTCCTCACTTCTTGCAATACTACCCTTCCTACCACATTGGCCAGCCTGAACTCTCTTATTGGCTCTCTATCAAATACTTTGTCCTCAGACCTTGCTGATGTGCAAGATTCTCTTGAAGTCCATCTTGCACAGCTTCTAAGCCTGTTGTTCACAGCCTCTGATAGAGAAAACATTGTTAAGCTGACCACTCTTGCTGATTCCCAATCATCTTCTCTTCAGACCTGTCTTTCCCAACTTAGTGAGGTGAAGGATCACTTGGCTTACTTAGTGAACAGCCTTGTTGGTCCTAAACCCTCTAAACCTGCTGGCAAGCCTGCTGACTTTGTGTCTTCAGGCAGACCAGGTGTTGAAGTCGCTGCTTCATCTCCTTCAAAGGGGGAGAAGTCATCTGCCTCGAAGACTAAGTCTAAGGGGGAGAAAACTTCTTCTCCTTAGGAGATACCAGTGTCTTCAACTCAAACTGGTCAGCCAGCAGAAATTTTTGAAACAGGTACAGCTGAAGGTGCTTCTCAAGCTACTATGCCTACTCAGGCTGTCTCTCCAAACCCTGCTCACTCTAAGGGGGAGGAAATCATTCCTGAGGACAGGCCTAGCAGCAAAAGGAGGCACCTTATTCTATCAGAAGAAGAAGAAGAAGAAGAAATTCTTGAAGCTGTTGTCACTAAAGCAGCAGCTAAAGGAAAAGAAAAGGTAGCTAAGGATCCTATGCAGCAGAAACAGGCAGAAATGCAATTTCACAAGACGAGAGCCAAAGAGATGGGACTCCCTATGCACAAATATTTTGAGTTTAGGGAAGAACAGCTTCAAGCTCTGGAGGAATTAAGAAAAGAAGAAGAATCTGCCAACGCTGCTAAGTCCTTTGCCCTCCAAGAAGCAAAGAAAATCAAAATGTCTACCTTGGAGGTGCAAAAGAAAATAATGGAAGCTGCCAGGCAATCAGCAGGAGAAAAAGAGAAGGAAGTAGAGAAAGGTACTCAGGTCTCTGTGACCAAATCAACAGTACCCTCTGCCAGAGCCAAATTCCACTTTGACAACTTGGCTAGAAAGAAATTTCATGATGTTGCTACTAGAAGGCTTGCCAAGGAAGCGATTGTCAAAGCTGTTCCCATTTCAAGAAAAGGCACACAGTGGAAACTTCAGATCACCAGGATGGGTGCAACAGGCCCTGAAATGGAATCCTACGATCACACTGATGTTGCACAGATGGGATACAGGGAATGGGTGGAACTGGCAGTTGCCCTGAGCCAGTCTAAGTCAGAAACGGCTAAGACTATCAGGGCATACATCAAGAAGCTAATGGAGAGAGTAAGTGAGCTGGGCCTGATTCCAAAAGAAGTAAAAAAGGGTGTCTCTGTGACATACCCCAAAATAAAGGCCAGGAGAACAAAGAAGGATACAGAAATGGAGCTGCTCCTTACGCTGATTGAACAGGGCGACTATGCCCTTGAAATAAAAGGAGTTGATCATAGCCTGCCAAAAGGAATAGAGTTTGAGGATGGCAAGATTATAGAAGAACCTGAGCTGGGGGCATTTTTTGTAGATCCCCTAACTCAGAAAAAGTGCTTCCAAAGGGCCTCAGAACTATACAAAGTTGATTTGAGACAACTTACCGCCTTCAGACTTGCAGTTTCTTTCAGGCAGTCTAGCAAATGGAGAGCAGCCATCTGGGAACAGCTCAGAGGCTTCTATGAAAGAGGGGAGCTCAATGATCCCAAGTTCATGATTATCAGGAGTGAAATTGAGGAACTTGAGGATACAAGGGAAGAATTGGAAAGGATGGTTCAGGATCCTTCTCTACTGATATGAAGTCCATCTACTATCTGGGTAGGTGAAGAATGGAAGCTGTCCATCAGTTGGACAGGCTTGCCATATCTGCTCCCAACTCAAACAGTCCAAAACATCTTGTACATTAGTTGTACATCCTGTACATTAGTTGTACATCCTGTACATTAGTTGTACATTATTACATTAATTGTAAAATACATTAGTACATTAGTTTACTCTTGTATGAACATGTGCTGTTCTAGTATAGTCAAGAATCAGTGTATATATAAACTGATCTTTTACTTTACTGTAATGTTGTAATTTTATTTCAGCAAATGTTACTGTAAAAATATATAGTGATTTTTGACAAGACCAGCTTGGACTGTTATTGCAAATAGGGGGAGATTGTTAGGCACAAAAAGGCCTCAGTCAAACCTGTCTACTTCTGAGGGGGAGATTTTATAATCAAACCTGTTGATGCATTTGAGGTTGAATTTAAGGCCTGTTATATGCCTTATTGAAACCAGAAAATAATTTGCAATATCAGTCTAAAGCTGTTCTATATGTTGCATGTGTTGCAACTAAGACAGTTTGTCCAAGCTGCTCTGTCTGCTGAACAGGCTGGACATAAACTGTCTACGCTGCTCTACACTGTTGAGCAGCTTGGGCATTTTTAAAGTGTTCTGTTCTTTGTGAACAGAACCTGTTCTTTGTGAACAGGCTAAACACTTTATGGAATTTGTGTTCCAAGTCATCATGTATTGTTTTTGACTACAGATCAGTTTACAAAGTCGAAGACAAAGTGGAAAACAGAACTGCTCAGCCTGCCCACGCTGTTCTGTTACATGAAGACAAAAGGATATTTGAAAAAGGGTGACAGACCTTTTTCTTATATCAAAATAGGCCTTTACAAGGAAGAAAGACGCAAAGTTGACATTCCTAAATTAGTTAAAGGCAATGAAACAGTAGACAAAGTAAAAAGACAAAAGTTCTGCACATGTGAAGACAAGTCTGCTTTTCAGAAAAGTGCAGAAAAGGTTATGTTGTCTTTTCAACAAGACTTTTCCTTTTCATTCTGTCCAATGAAGATGTTTCTCTGAGATCCTCTAAGTGAGTATAAAAGGAAGCTTCTAAGTTCAGAAAGAAGTGTGAAGAAAGCTAAGTGCTTAAACCAAGAGTGAACGTGCAAGTGTGATTTTCATGCCTGCAAGTCTTCTGTAAATCAGCATCTGTGTGTGTCTAAGCTGTTTTACCTAAGCTGTTCCTTAAGTCTTGTAAACACAGTGAGTGCTTCTTAGTGAGTGCATTCATTGTATACTAGTTCGAGTCTGTCTTAGACTAGTAAGCATACTGTTGTTTCTGTCATCTCAGCTTGAACAATTCCGCATTCAAGCTTGTTTGTAATTAACAAATTGTTGATAATACATACAAACATTGAGAAAAGTGTGTGTAGTTTTTAAATTGCTGTATTCACCCCCCCTCTACAGCTTATAACTATATACTTTGGGAACCTCTCGGGACCTACAATAACATCCCAGATCATCGGATACACAAGCTGATACAATATCCTAAAATATTATCACATGCAGTTCTAAACAAAACACGGAACAATTACAGGTCTTCAAATCAATCCCAGCTCTACCTCGGCGTCTGCTGCTGAGATCCCTTCTGACTCCCTGAACATGTTAGACTCGAAGACGTGAGCTATAAAGCCCGTGAGCATACGAGGGTTAGACACTGCACACATAACACATAGCACATAGCATACACAATCGCTGTCCCTGCCCCTGTCCCGGTTGCCCAGCACGCATCTCAGGTATAAAGGCACAAGTATGACATCTGGATGCACACACAATCCCGATGGGGACCCTTCCCCGGCCGACACACCGCACACAGAAATGATCAGCAATACCCTGTATCACGGAAGCTACCCGGCTATAGGTCATGCCGTATATATACGCCCCAAGGACTGTTAGGGACAGTCAACCCGCGAGATCCCTTTCGCGACTCACCGTCCGTATGGAACTCATCACGGACCCCCGGAATCGATCTCATATCTCACACATAACACGTATAAGGAAATAGAATATACTTGAGGTTCACGTCCCTGTCTCATATATACAACATGCACAAATTATAGCAACACAGCTAAAATCTCAAAAGAAGCGCGCGTTTAGAAAAGAACTCGAGTACTCACCTAACTGAGTTCCCGAACTCTGGCCTCCCTGATCAAACCCGGCTCGCTGTATGCTGGTCCCTTTAAACACACGGATCTCAATTGTTAATCACAATCCCAAGAGACCCATAAGACCGACTCAAATTAAACCCGAAACCGACTCAACCCCTACGAGGCAATAAATCCCAATCGAATCCCGTAACCCGAATAAGGCCCGACCCGAAATCCCAACGGAACCCGACTCGAACCCGACAACCCAAGGAATCCGAAACCCAACCGAGACCCGATTCATATTAACCCCCAAACCCAAACAAACTCAACTCGATACAATCCCGAAGGAACCCGACACCAATTTAGCCCAAAATCCCCTTCATGAGACCCAAACCGGATTTCCCCCGCAGGCCTTTGGTCGCGCCGCGGGCCCTCTGGTGGTCGCGTCGCGACACCGCGAAAACCCCATCCCTGACCTGCGATTTCAGCTCTGTCCAGGAGCCACAACTCCCTTACATATACGATTTTCAGTCCCAAACAAACACATACTCACTACATATCGACCCCTTTATAAGCTTTTGAGCTGAGATTCGATATACAACAACATACATCACAAAATCAAGGATTAATGCATAGGTTACTTACCCTTGCAACCTCCAATATTCAAGAGAAGGAGATGAGGATGATCAATCTGATTTCTAGCAAACAATCCTCACTTTTGGAACTTCCTAGCTGCTGGAGAATCTCACACACACACACACAATACACTTTTAAGGGTTTCTAAATGGATACGGGAGAATGAGGAGAAGCATCTATAAGTACGTTTCTATTTTTAGCCGGTCCCGAACCCATTAACCCGAACCCGATATCACTTTTTCAATATTAATGCCCATTTAACCCATTTAATCCCATGATCCCAAATATATAATCCATTCGTTAAAAATTATAACCCGATGACACGCAAGCCCAATCCCGACACGTATCAATCCACGAAACAGGATATAATTGGACCAACCCGATATTAATTGAATAATTATCCACTAAAATAATTACACGTACCAGGTCCAAAAGACGGATGTTACAAAATTGATCAAAAGTGAAACAAATTAAAAAATAATGAAATTGACATTTTTAAAAATGATCATTTTAGGGACCAATTTTCTAATTTTGACTTTTTAAAATGTAGAAGTTGAAAAAAAATAGAAAGAGATAAAAAATAATAAATAGCTATTTCAAAAAAGTCTCATCATTTAGTAAATAAATTTAAAAGTACAAGTATTTGGTAAATAATTTTTCAAATCACTATCCTTTGGTAAATAACTCCCGAAATACATACTATTACATGTAATAGCAAACTATTACACATATAATGGAAACTATTACACATGTAATACATACTATTACACACACACACATGTGTGTGTGTGTGTATATATATATATATATATATATATATATATATATATATATATATATATATATATATATATATATATATATATATATATATATATATAGGGGTGGGTTCAATGGAAAACCACTATGCACCTGAAAACTATGGAAACCTACGCATACCGTCCGATGTGGTGCATTTCATGAAAAACACGGTGGCATGATCGTAAATAAGGTGATGCATAACGCGGGATTTTGATGCATCACGCGAGAAATTTGATGCATCACGCGAGATTTTGATGCATCAACGCGGAGAATTTGATGCATTTGTGGTGGTGCAGTGCGGTTTTCACAAGTTTTCATGTGCATTGTGGTTTTCCATTGAACCCCCCTCTCTCTCTCTCTCTCTCTCTATATATATATATATATATATATATATATGTATGTATGTATGTATGTATGTATGTATGTATGTATGTATGTATGTATGTATGTATGTATGTATGTATGCATGCATGCATGCATGCATGCATGCATGCATGCATGCATGCATGCATGCATGCATGCATGTATGTATGTATGTATATGGGCAAATGACTAAAAATAGTAACAATTTTTGTCACTTTTATCATTAATAGTAACATTTCTTCTTTTTTATCATTAATAACATTCATTGACTTTTATATTTTTTTATCATTTATAGTAACAACATTTTACTTTTCTATCAATAATAGTATTTGTTGATCTGCAAACCTGTTTAGCAGGTCACCAACAACTTTTCAGTTATAAAAAATAGTAACATATTTTTATCAATAATAGTAATATATCAAATTAAAACCTAATTTTTTTTAAGTTTTCAAGATTTCATAAACACCAAAATAAACCTAATTTATGTTGCAAACTTAGTTGTGAAATTTATAATATAATTTTAGTTGTTGTTTTTCTATTATTATAAATATATTTATTTATTTATATTATTACTATTTTTAGTAACTATTTTTTATTTCATTAAATTTATTTATAATTTTTATTTTTTCGTAACCTTATAATTTTTTTAATATGTTTTATGGATATTTACGGTTAGATAATATTCGATTAGTTATTCACAATTATATACAATATGAATGAAAAATATATTTTGAATGATTTTCTTAGCTTTTCCGAACAACATAATACAAATTGTTTCAGTTTTTAGTTTTCCCAATCTAAATGGTCATAGTTTTTTTATTTAAAAGAACCAAAAATCAAAATGAGTATCCGTATTTTTCATTTAGAAAAACTATAAGCCACAATTATTCATAATTTTTCCATTCCTAGAAAAACTAAAAAGATGAATGGGTCACCATACTTTTTCAGTTGGAATTGAAAAATTACAAATTGTTCAGCATTTTAACAAATTCCAAACGAAACGGATTACAATCAATTCAGGTTTTAGTTTTCTCGAATGGCAAAAATTACGACCCATTCATGTTTCATAATTTTTTTTACAAAAAAACTGCCAATCATTCTGATTTTTAATTTTTTCTAACAAAATAATTGCAACCCATTTTATTTTTGTGTTTTTTACAACGAAAAAAACTATGAATTATTCTGGTTTACAGTTTTTCCGAATGAAAATATTGCAACCCATTTTGATTTTTAGTTTTTCAAATAGAAATATACAACCCATTTAGATTGAAAAATTAAAAAAAACAGAATGATTCATATTTTTTTGTTTGAAAAACTAAAAAATAGTATGGTTTGTATTTTTTTTGTTTGAAATTAAAAAACTACAAATTATTTAATTTTTTTCCAAATGAAAAGTATTACGATCCATTCGAGACTTTCTTTCCTGAATGAAAAAAAAACTACGACCCATTCATTTTTTAGATTTTTTTAAACAAAAAAATTATGAACAACTCTGGTTTTTGATTTTTGCTAACGAAAAATTTGTAACCCATTCATTTCTTTAGTTTTTAACAATAAAAAACTAAATCAACCCCTACTAGGGCCGACTCATATCAGTGAATAAATAGTCAAATAGTTTTTTCGTTTGTAAAAAGTGAAATGTGAAATGATTCGTAGTATTTTTTTCGTTCATATTGTATATAATCGTGAATAAATAATCGATTATTATCTTAACCGTAAATAAATTTTCAGAATATATACTAATAGTTTTATGGTTATGAAAAAATAAAAATTATAAATAAATAAATTTAATGAAATTAAAAAGTAATCACTAAAGTTAGTAATAATGTAATTAAATAAACTTTAAATAAATAATATTTAAAACAAGAATTATGTTATAAAATTTCGCAACATAATTTGAAACATAAATTGGGTTTGTTTTGGTGTTTATGAAATCTTAGAAAAACTAAAAAAGCAAATAAAGTTGGGTTTAACTTGATATGTTATTGTTATTGATAAAAATATGAAAAGATGTTACTATTTTGATAACTGAAAATTTGTTGGTGACCTGCTAAACAGGTTTGCAGGTCACCGATTACTATTATTGATAGAAAAATAAAAAGTTGTTCCTATAAACGATGAAAAATATAAAAGTCAATGTTGTTAATGATAAGAAATAAATAATGTTACTATTAATGATAAAATTACAAAATTTGTTACTATTTTTGGTCATTTCTACTACACGTGTAAGGAGAACTATTACACATGCCTCGAAATAAAAAGCCTAAATTTGGAACAAAGATTCAATAATCTTTCAGAATTAATACAATCTTATAATAACCGTCAAAATTATACATGTTTAAATTCTACGAACATAAATAATACAAATACAATCAAATTCTATTAAGAAAATCAAACACACAAAGTATTGAATCTACATACAAATTTGACAGCAATATTTTCACATTAACTTCTTTACATATAATATAAAACTATAACACATGCAATATATGACTATTAAACATGTAATATATGATTATTACACAAGTAATAAATGTTTGATAAATATGCAGATCTAACTAGTATTACACAAGTAATAAACGTTTTAAAAATCTGCAGATCTGATTTTTTTTTTAAATCCAGATCTGGAACATGAACATTCATTAGGTTTGAACATTACAAAAAATCTTCAAAAAAAAAACTCAAAATCGATCTTTGTGGTGGTTAAAAAGAACACAAACCGTCATTTTGAAAAAAAAAACTCAGATCTTGAATGAACATTTATCAATGTTTCGTCTTCGTCTACAAAAAATCATCTTCTTCTCTATCTTCAATGTTGATGAATGAACTTATTAAATACTTTCTCTTCAATGGAAGTTGAGAAAAAAAAATGGACAGTTTTTTGAATAAGAATAAGAAAGAAAGATAAAAGAGAGAGAACGAGAGAAATAGAGAGTTTTCTGGATTAAAGAAAAGGAAGAATATGAAGAAATGAGGGAGAAAGAGACAAAGATATATAATCATTAGAGTCATGTTCAAAAAAATATTTCTCAAAAACAAGTGCATCCGAAGGTACCAAACTTAAAAAACTTTTTAAAATTTTCTTTTTTATAACTATGTTTAAATTACGGTTATACACTTTTTAAAATTTTCTTTTTTATAACTATGTTCATGCACATTTATGTGAATGGTCATCCAAGTGAATGATCATTCACACCATTCACATTATCTATTTTTACCATATACAAAATTTATTATATTGTTCCTTTTGATAAAAAGTTTTATAATGTTGTTGTTAGGCACAAAAAGGCCTCAGTCAAACCTGTTTTGCATCTGAGTGGGAGATTATTAATCAAACCTGTTGATGCACTTGATGGGTAAAAGTTAAGGCCTGTTTATGACTTAATAATACCTAAAAAGTGATTTGCAATATCAGTCCAAAGATGTTCTATGTGTTGCATGTGTTGCAACAAAGACAGTTTTGCCCAAGCTGTTCAGTCTGCTGAACAGGCTGGACATAAACTGTCTACGCTGCTCTACACTGATGAGCAGCTTGGGCAGTTTACAAGTGTTCTGTTCTTTGTGAACAGAACCTGTTCTTTGTGAACAGGCTAAACACTTTATGGAATTTGTTTCCAAGTCCTCATGTATTGTATTTGACTACAAGATCAGTTTACAAAGTCAAAGACAAAGTGGAAATCAGAACTGCTCAGCCTGCCCAAGCTGTTCTGTTACATGAAGACAAAAGGTTATTTGAAAAAGGGTGACAGACCTTTTTTTTTCTTATATCAAAATAGGCCTTTACAAGGAAGAAAGACGCAAAGTTGACATTCCTTATTTAGTTAAAGGCAATGCAACAGTAGATAAAGTGAAAAGACAAAAGTTCTGCACATGTGAAGACAAGTCTGCTTTTCAGAAAAGTGCAGAAAAGTTATGTGGTCTTTTCAAACAAGACTTCTCCTTTTTCATTCCGTCCAATGAATAAGTTTCTCTTAGATCCTCTAAGTGAGTATAAAAGGAAGCTTCTAAGGTCCAAAAAAGAATAAGCCAAAAAGCTAAGTGCTGAAGCCAAGAGTGAACGTGCAAGTGTGTTCTTTTCATGCATGCAAGCCTGCCTGTGTAATACAGTTTATTTGTGTCTAAGCTGTTCTACATAAGCTGTCCCTCTGAGTCTTGTAAATATAGTGAGTGCTTCTTAGTGAGTGTATTCATTGTAATCAAGTTTGAGTCTGTCTTAGACTAGTGAACATACTGTTGTATTTGTCATCTCAGCTTGAACCTTTCCGCATTCAAGCTTGTTTGTAATTAACAATCTGTTGATAATACATACAAACATTGAGAAAATAGTGTATAGTTTTTAAATTGCTGTATTCACCCCCCCTCTACAGCTTAAAGCTATATACTTTGGGAACCTCTCGGTACCTACAACTGGTATCAGAGCAGTTTAGAGTGTGTGTCATCCTAGATCTCTCATTCTCCCAAGTTTCCATGGACAACAGTGCTGCAAATTCCTCATACTATGACAATGGCTCAATGGGTAAACCTCCAAAGTTCAATCATCAGAACTTTTCTGGTTGGAAGTGCAGAATGATGCTCTACCTAGAGAATCTGGATGTACAACTACCAGAAATTGTAATGGAGGGTCTTTATGTGCCAACCTCTGTTACAACAATAACTCCTGCTATTGAAGGAGCTGCTCCTGAGATCAGAACATTTGAGAAAGCAAAAGCTCAATGGTCTGATGAAGACAAAAGATTGGTGGCTCTTGATGCAAAAGCCAGAAACAATCTGGTCATCTCTCTACCTGATGATGTGTTCAAACAGGTTGAGAAGATGAAGACTGCCAAGGAGATGTGGGATACTTTGTGTACCGTCTATGATGGACCCACAATCACACTGGATAACAGGATTAACAATCTTGTTAGACAGTATGAACTCTTCTTTGCAAAATCAAAGGAGACTCTCACAGAAACCTACACCAGGTTTACTGCTCTTGTGAATGATCTCAAAGCTGTTGGGATCACTAAGGACAGCCTTACTCTGGTGAACAAGTTTTTGGACATCCTTCCTGAAGAATGGAATTACTTTTCAACAATTTTAAGAAATTCAGGAACAATCAGAAATATGGATCTTGTCAACTTGTATGGATCTTTACTGAATGATGAACAGTCAAGGCAACAGAAGAGAAATGCCTTGGAGATGTCTAAAAGAGGTGCAGCCTTTGTGGCTAATGTGAGACAGCCTGTGAGTCAGGTAAGTGATGTGTTCACTCAACCTGATCAACAGAATGATGATAAGGAGGAGGTGTCAGATGAGGAAGACAATGCAAATCTTGTTGAATAGGATGATGAGCAAATGATAGCTATGCTTGTCAAAAGGTTCAACAAGAAAAGCTTTGGAAGAAACATGTTGCAAGGAAGTTCAGGTGCTGGCAAAAAGAAGGCATTTGATAAATCCAAGGCTGAGTGCTTCAAATGTGGCAAAACTGGCCATATAGCTGCTGACTGTGTGTCAAAAGCTGTTGGTCAGTCATCCAAACCATACAAGACAAACAAGGATGATGGTTATAGGGTTAAGTACCTTATGGCTATGGCTAAGCTGAGGAAGTTGGAAAACTCGGTGAGTTCCAACCGCCAAAAGGGACTCATGGCAGAGACTTGCGACTGGGAGGAATCTGATTCATCATCTGATGAAGAAGACAATCAATGTCTAATGGCCAACACTGATGTCCCATCAACAAGCAGTTTCAAACAGGATCTGGCTGAAGCTGAAGCTTTCAGCAGCTTGGAGAACTGGAATCCTACAATGATGTATAAGGTACAAAATTTTATGGCTTACAGTTCTGAAGAAGAAGTTAAAATGTTTGAATATATGCTAGTTGATTTGAAAGCTGCTGTTGAGAAGCATGATGCTTTATTGTCTGAAATCTCTAAGCTTAAAACTGAACTTAAAACAAAATCCAGCAAACTGAACAGTTTTCATAAGTTGGAAACTGAGCTTGATGTATTAAAACACATCAACTCTATTTTACTGGAAGAAAAGAGAGAAACAGATATAAAGCATGCTAAGCTTCAAAAGATAGTTGACTCTTGGTGCCAATCTGCACAAAAAGTCAGCCATTGTATAAGTCAACAGATCCATGCACAAATTCAAGCCTATCTTGGAGGGGATCTTCACACAGCAGCTTCCATTGTTGAGATTAATAATCTGAAAGAAGATTTATCCACTCTTGGTGAGCTTCCAAACACTTTTATTCAAAAAGTGAATGGTAAACTAATCTCAACAAACAGGTTTGTCAGGCCTCAAAATACTGACAGCGTGTGTGAACCTAGCTCAAAAGCTGGTGTTGGAATATGTTCTCCTTCAAACCAGCTTGCTAAGTACTCTGCTAATTCACACAAGCAAAAGGAAAACATGTCCAAACTGCAGTGGTGGATACTAAACCTGTTGACAAAACAGGTTCTGGGTCCAAAGCTGATGGTAAAAGACATGATAATCCTTTTGATGCTAAACATTTTGAAAATAAGTTTTCAAAAGTTAAGCAGCCTGCTTTCAACAAGGGCAAGTCTCATGTTGAAGGCAAACCTGCTGTGGTTTCTAATAAGTTTTCTTATCATAGCAATAAACTGGTGATTAATGAAAATAAGTCTTTCAAAGCCAGAAAAAGTGATTATGCTGATAGGCAGCATAAATCACATCTCAGTAGGGGCAAAGGCAAAGTCATTGCTCAGCCTGAGAAACTTAGGAATAAGTTTCCCAAACCTGTAGAAGTTCAAAAGCCAATTAAGCTTCCTGTTTTTGACATTTGTCCTCCTAAAAAGAGGAAAGAAGAGACAAACAAAGCTGTGGCTATTGAATCCTCCACTCAAGATGTTGATTCATCAAATAGCAATAAGTTTGCTAAACCTGCAAATAGAATCAACAAAAATAATTCAGAATGTGTTTCTGGAAGTTCTTCTTCCAAGAACTCTAAAAAGAGAAAATGTTACAAATGTGGGAAAAAGACACATCTGGCCAAGGACTGTCCTGAATCTGAGGACATGAGGCCTGTTGACTCTGATGGTTCTCTCACGGCTGTTACAAGCAGTGTTGGAAACATATCAGTCAATGAAAGTGGTATCCAAGCTGATACCATTCAAATTGGAAATATTAGTGTGGATATTATAAGTCCATCAACAAATGTTGATGAAGTAGGAGAACTCATCTCTGTGATGAGTTCCCCTAAAAATGACTAATATCTCTCTTATCACTCTGCAGGAAAAACAACCTTCCCAGGTTTGGTACTTGGACAGTGGCTGCTCAGGGCACATGACAGGTTGTAAAGAATTGCTGAGTGATCTCAGGCCTGAAAAAGGGCCAAAAGTCACATTTGGTGACAATGTACAGGGATCCACTGAGGGATATGGAACTCTTAAAGCTGGTGCTGCAGTGTTCAAAAGAGTAGCCTATGTGGTTGGGCTAAAACATAACCTTGTTAGCATAAGCCAACTGTGTGATGCTGGCTACAAGGTTAACTTTGATGAGCACCTGGGTTACATATTGGATCCCCAAGGTAAAGTTGTGCTGTGTGCTCAACGAAAGAAAGGTGTGTATGTTGTGGACATGCAATCTGCTGATCCCACAACTGAAACCTGTTTTCTCACAAGAACAAATGCAGACTTAAACTGGTTATGGCACAAAAGGCTGTCACATCTAAACTTCAAGAACATCAACAAACTCTGTAAGAAAGAGTTGGTGACAGGTTTGCCTTCTATGACCTTTGTTAAAGATAAACTCTGCACAGCTTGTGAGAAAGGCAAGCAGAGGAAATCATCATTTAAATCCAAACACAACTTCTCTATTGATACTCCTCTCTTCTTAATCCATATGGACTTGTTTGGACCTGTAAATGTCCCAAGTCTAGGAGGAAGAAGATACACTCTAGTAATGCTTGATGAGTTCTCCAGGTAGACATGGGTGATCTTTCTGAAGAGCAAAGGAGAGGCTGCTAGAGAAATTATTGGATTTGTGAAAAAGATGGAGATGATGAACTCTGCTCAAGTGAAGCAGCTTAGAAATGATCATGGTACTGAATTCAGAAACAGTACTCTTGAAGACTTCTGTGAAGAGAGAGGAATCACTCAAAACTTTTCAGCTGTAAGAACTCCACAACAAAATGGAGTTGCTGAAAGGAGAAACAGAACTCTTATTGAAGCTGCTAGAACCATGCTGTGTGCATCAGGTTTACCTTCATCATTCTGGGCTGAAGCTGTCAACACTGCCTGCTTCACCCAAAACAGATCCTTAGTGGTGAAAAGATTCAACAAGACTCCTTATGAGCTGCTCAATGGAAGGAAGCCAAATGTCAGTTACTTCCATGTGTTTGGGTGTCCCTGCTTCATTCTGAATCAGAAGAACCAACTGACAAAGTTTGAACCTAAAGCTGATGAAGGTGTGTTTGTTGGCTACTCTGCTATCTCTAAAGCCTACTGAGTATACAACAACAAAAGAAAGGTGATAGATGAATCTATCAATGTCACCTTTGAAGAGTCCAAGAATGCTTCCACCAAAGCTGTTCCTGAATCAGTTTCAAGAAAACTTAACTTTGATGATCTCATGCATTCAAACAATGAAGAGGACTCAAAAGCTTCCACTACACCCAGTGTGGAACCTGTTAATAATGATGGGCATGATGATGATTATGTCAATACACCCTGTGTGAATAAGTGTACTGACTTAATTACAAATGCATGTCCTGAACCTATCAATGCTGATTTTCCCAGTTCTACTGCTGATATGTTCAACAGTGGTCAGACATGTTCAGCAAGTGAACAGGCTCAAGACAACAGTGTGTCTGAAAATCTTGAGAACTGTTCAACAGGACCTGCTGAAGATGTTAACAACTCAGGTGAATCATCATTGAAAAATGATCCTAAGTGGATCAGGTGTCACCCCAATGATCAAATAATTGGTGACATCAACAAAGGGATACAAACACGGTGGGACAGCTTAGGGAACTTTTGTATGTTCTCTAGCTTTGTTTCACTAATGGAGCCAAAGAAGGTTGATGAAGCACTAAAAGATGCCAATTGGATCACTGCCATGCAAGAAGAGCTCAATCAGTTTGAGAGAAACAACGTATGGAAGCTGGTCCCTGCTCCTAAAGGTAAAACCATAATTGGCACTAAATGGGTTTTCAGGAATAAGATGGATGAGCAATGTCATGTCATTAGAAATAAGGCAAGACTGGTTGCTCAGGGCTACAGACAGGAGGAAGGAATTGATTATGATGAAACATTTGCTCTTGTGGCCAGGCTAGAAGCAATTCGTTTGTATCTAGCCTACGCTGCTCATAAGAGCATCAAGGTATTTCAAATGGATGTGAAGAGTGCATTTTTTAATGGAAAGCTGCAAGAAGAAGTTTAGGTCAAGCAGCCTCCAGGTTTTGAAAATGAACAACATCCAGGTTTTGTCTATAAGTTGGACAAAGCTCTCTATGGTCTCAAACAAGCCCCTAGAGCCTGGTATGACACTCTTACTGAGTTCCTTATGAGCAATGGGTATTCCAGAGGTAAAGTGGATACTACACTGTTCATAAAGAAGGTGAAATCTGACATTATGCTTGTTCAAATTTATGTGGATGATATAATATTTGGTTCTACTAATGAGCAGTTGTGCAAGAATTTTTCATTACTCATGAAATCAAAGTATGAAATGAGTATGATGGGAGAACTTACTTTCTTTTTAAGACTACAGGTTAAACAAACCTCAACTGAAATTTTTATAAATCAAAGAAAGTATACTTTAGATCTAATTGAAAAAGTTCAAATTTGATCAAAGTTCTCCTATTAAAACCCCAATGGCAACAAGTGTAAAATTGGATGCTGATGCCAGTGGCAAAGCTGTTTCAGTAGCAGCTTACAGAGGCATGATTGGGAGCTTGCTATACTTAACTGCTAGTAGACCTCATATTATGTTTGCTACCTGTCTGTGTGCTAGGTTCCAAGCTGATCCAAAGGAATCTCATCTAGCTGCTGTTAAAAGAATCTTCAGATACCTGAAGGGTACACCAGGTTTAGGTCTTTGGTATCCCAAAGACTCCAGCCTTGAACTAACAGGTTATTCAGATTCTGATTTTGCAGGCTGCAGGCTAGACAGGAAAAGCACAACAGGTGGATGTCAACTCCTTGGTGGTAAGTTGATAAGTTGGTGTAGCAAGAAGCAGAACTCTGTGTCTACTTCTACTGCTGAAGCTGAGTACATTGCTGCTGGAAGCTGCTGTGGGCAGATTCTGTGGATGAAGCATCAGCTTGAAGATTATGGACTTGTGTATAGGAAAATTCCTATTCTGTGTGATAACACAAGTGCCATAGCCATTTCCAACAATCCAGTATTTCATTCTAGAACAAAGCATATTGAAGTCAGACATCACTTTATCAGGGATCACATTCAGAAAGGTAATGTGGAGGTAAGTTTTATTTCCACAAATGAACAGCTTGCAGACATTTTCACCAAACCTCTAGATGAAACAAGGTTTAATTACCTTGTCAGCAAGCTGGGCATGTTAAACAAGAGTGACTAAGTGTTTCTCAAAGGTCTAAGACTTTGTGTGTTTCACACTGCTCAAGTTTCTTAGAACAGCTTAGGCAGAACAGGTTATACATGCTCTGTACTTAGCCATTTGTCTGAAAAACTTGAACAGCTTGAGCACACATCAGGCTGAACAATCATAGTTTACTAGTCCAGCCCGCTCTGATGGTCCAATCCTCACCCCGTTCACTCCTTCACACTGTCTCACAAGCCATTGTCTTGTAACCTGTTCAACTATTGAACACATCCTGCTCTTACAAAAGAGAGCAGGCTGAAGGCACAGTTTGAAAAATGAACAGCTTGAAGATTGAACAGCTTGTGATGACCTTGCTCATCACAGGTTTGACCAACAGCTTAGACCAAAAATTTTAATTACCTTTCTTCAAACTTAAGTTACTTAATTAATGTTTTATTTAACTTAATTACTGCGGATAATGTGGGTTACGTGTGTTAGTGATTAAAAAGGACTCAAGTGGTCTGACAAACGGTCTGACATGGATAACCGTTCTGCTTTCCGTTAACGACTTTTTCAAATCAAACCGCCCAAAACTTTCTCTCTCATACACACTCACATTCAAATCCTATAAATACCCAACTACTGTTTCATCTTCGTCTTCCTCATCATTTCCAGAAATCCTCAAGAACCCTAAAAATCGACTAAGTGTCTTTTGCTTCTACAAACCTCAAAACTTCCCAAATGGCTCACATACCTAATCCCTTTCTTCCAGTGTTCGTTGGTGATGATGTTGTCAAACACTCATCAGTCACCACAATGCTGACCATCAAACCCACAAACTACGTTGCAAACCATACTATCCCCAAAAACTATGTGGGGAAAGGTTACGATCAAATGGTGGAGTTTCTACAAGTTCATCCGTTGAACTATGCTATGACTGCAACTCCTGGTGTCTTGTACTAGGAGATGGTGTACGAGTTCTGGTACACCTGTGCCTACAACCCCAACACCAAAGTCATCAAGGGGACTATTCTCATTGGGACTCAGACCATTGAGATAACTGCTGATCTTCTAAGGGAGGTTCTTCATCTTCCTGTTGCTGAGTCATATGATATGCCCCGGCCTGAGAACGAGCAAATGGGAAATTTGCTACGCTTCTGTGGTGTAGCAGAACCCAAAATTGGAGCAGCGTTGTACATGAAGGATTTGTCTCCTACCTACAGCTTTCTGTTTGCTTCTGTAATGATGAGCTTCAGCAGCAAAGTTGGTTCATTTGACCAACTGAGCATAGATGAAGTCCCAATAGTCCTACAGCTAGTGGATAGGACTACCATTGATATGGCTAAGTGGATCTTTCTGAACTTGAGGAACCTGGTGCAGCAAGAGCCAAGACCAACTGCTATCCGTTATCCCAGGTTTCTGAGCCTCATTTTCAGACATGTTTGTGGTGAGCATCTATACAACTCTCAGCCTTTACTTAAGTCTGCTGCATTCCCTGTCATAGGGAATAGAGTTTTCTATACTCCTGTACTCCCAAATGAGCCTCCTCTATCCACACCAATGAGGAGGTTGTTAGGATTGGTGGAAGGACCCTCTGTTGTGAGGGTGGATCCAGAAGTTGCTGCTCCCACAAGAAAATCCAAAGCCAGGTCCAAACTTGTTAAGAGGACCCTGGCAACTGCTGAAGCTGGGCCTGTGAAAAAGAAGGCCAAAACAGCTCAGACTGAGTCTGAACCTTTAGCCTCTGTGGCTGAGGGGGAGCAGACTCCTCACCCTGGTTCATTTGTTGAACCTCAAGCCTCTGTGGCTGGTGCCTTTGTGGCACCTGAGACTATGGAACAGGCCAACCCACCTGTTTCTGACCCAGTCTCAAAACCTGTCCAGTCTGAACCCCTCATCACCTCTCCCCAATCACCCACTTCATCCATCCACTACCTAAGAAAATCCATCTCCAAAAAGAAAACAGCCAAAACAACCACCTCCTCTGTTCCCTCTCAACAGGGTTCAGTTGTAACATCCGGCACTAAACCAGGCTAGCAACAATGCCCTAATCTGTATTTAATAGCCAATTATACCCTAATCAGTGGTCATTAAAAATTAATCAAGTGATTAACAAGGGTTATTAGAAAATTCAACTCAATTAGAATCAAATTCATCGGTGCGATGAATCGGGATATCAATTAATCCGATCAATTTACGATATGAGGGATTAATTCAACTAAGTACATAATTAAATTATGATTAGTGACACTAATCAAACACTAATACAATTACTTAACATTAATTATGCAAGACTAAAACAATTCATTAAAACAATGCATCTAAAAGTATTTATGAAATTACAAGAAAAGGGAAATACAAGAATACATTTCTAAATACTTTTATACAAAAAAAAAATGAAAATACATGTATAATACATGTATGGCCAGCCATATAGGCATGTGGATATTAGAAGTTGACTTTTATTTTTTTAATATTACTTTAAACACAATCATTTTGTTTATAAAGTGCACACAACCTCCTACTTTCCATGTCTTTCATCATTTGAAAGACAAAACACTTTGCCTATAAATAAGACCTCATTTCTCACTTCTTTTCCACACTTCAAACAACAAAAACCTCTCATTTTCTTCTCTAAAAACCGGATCTATACACACACACATCACAAACTTTTGCATTCAAGTGTTCTTCAAGTGTTCTTCAAGAAATTCAAGTGTTTTGGTGCAAGTCTTGCAAGGATTCCAAATTCTACTCAAAATCATATTCTAAACACCTCAAAGTAAGTAAATACTAACTTATTTCATCATACATTTATGTTTATATAAGTCTTGCATAATATATATAATCACCAACAACAACAAGTTTCATAAAAACTCAAGTTTATGGGTTTCTAGTTTTTATTTTTAAGTTGTTTCTTCAAATGTGCATATGAATATATGAACACATTATAAACATGTTAATATTATGAAAACATGTGTTATATATGTGTTATATAACTTTTACAACTTTTATACAAGTAGTCTTTGAATAAACAACAAGAATCATAAGTTGTTTCAAGTTTATATACTACGGATTTTCGGCAGAAAATTTATATCGACTTTGAGAAATCATAACTAATTCATAACTCAACGAAATGAGTTGATTCTTGTCTCAAAAGTTAGATCTATGTCTTAACTATAGATCTGTAATTTTTCATAATTTATTTTGAAGTTTAAGACCTCCAGAAATTATTTGGGAAACCGAAAGTTTGACAGCTCAAAAATGGCCAACATAGCAATTTTAACGAGCTTTTTCACCAACCTAAACAACTCGAAAAATGGCCGTTCTCTATTCTAAAAATCCTTTGTATATAGTAGTTTAATGTCCTAGAAAACCAAAGTCTAAAACATTTTGGAGCTTGGTCAAAAACAGTCTCAAAGTAGGCCGAAAAACCTCCGAAAAAGCTGGAAAATTATATATATATAAACTTGACGTTTTAAGCAAATCTTATTTATAAACTTGTAATGTTGGGTGATTTAAGACATAAAAATCTATAAATATACCTATTATCATATATTAGTGATATTAAGTCCTTATTATCATTTAGGACTCGGTTAAACATCTCCGGTTTCATCACCCATCAAACAACGCAAACTTGCATTTTTGCGCATATTTTGCCATCACAAGTTCGGTGAGTCTTCATAGCCCCTATTTTCACTATCTATTGGGGTGGAAATACATGCACTATTTTCATATGGACATCAAAACTGTTTATTTCTTATATGTATTACATGTTTGGATCCATCAGCCCTCAAATCATGAACCGTTAATTGCATTTATTTGCAAGCGCGAATATATTGTGGATAGATCTATTGGGAGTCATGTCCCCCATCGGGTTAGTTCGGGTCGGCTAACAGCGAGTGCATATATATTCAACACACGGTATTACGTATGGGAATACTGCACAGGGCAAACTCATTTTAATTAAGCTTCGGTTGCATGATGGTTTATGTAATACATACACGGAATTTATGATTTTATAAATTCAACTCATCTGATAATGTCCATACAACTGGTCTTTTCGCGTAAACCTATGAGCTCACCAACAATTTTTGTTGACGTATTTTAGCATGTATTTTCAGGTAATTAAGGCACGTATGCCTCAGACGTATTTTACTTTCAAGCTTCCGCATCCATGGAGTCGCATGCATATTCAAATTAACGGAGATTTAGCTGCATTATTTTGGATATTTTAATTATGTAATTAAATCTCTGTATTTTGCGAACTCCTTTACTCATATCAGTCTATGTAAAACATTGCTATATTTTCAAGTTTCAATGATGTATTTTAAAAACGTCCATATAGTGGTCGTTCATTATGATTATGGTTACGCTTCCGCACTCGTTACGCCTCGCTGCCAACCGGGGGAGCAGGGTGTGACATCAGTTGTAAGAAAAGCAACCCCTGCTGCCTCTCCTATATTGGGAGAAGGTTCAGCCCCATTGGAGCATGCTTCACTCCAAACTGAGTCTTCCCAGAGTCAGCCTAGACCCTCTGGTTCCTCCCAACAGGAACCATGTACAAACGGAGATAGCCACATCAACTATCCCAGCCTCCCAACAGGCTGAGGATATTGAAAGACAGGAGTCCTCCCCACTCCATACTGAGTCCACACTGTCCCCCACTCAAATCTCCTCACACCCTGAGTCTGCACGAGGTGCCCACGCTGCTGGTATAGACCAATCAGCAGCTCAGCCTCAAACTTCTGCTCCCCATGATACAGCTGTTCTACACCAAACAGCTGCTGAGGGACCAACAACCCAAGCTGAAGAACCTCAGGGATCACATCATCCCTCTGGTGAGGTTGCTCCCTCCATGCAAACTCCATCAGCAGGTTTCACCACTGCTGATGTTGAAATGCATATCCCATCTCCCAATGATGAGGTGCTTTTAAACCAAGGCACTGCAGAGGGAACCACCACTGGTCTTCATGAGGATGTTGCAGCACAAGCAGCATCTGAAAGGCCCTCAACACCAACCCCTTCTCCTGGTGATGCAGCTACAGCCGCTGCTGAAGGACCTTTTGACCCTTCCAAACTAGGCCATATTACTTTTGCCCAAGCTATGGAGCTTCTTTCAAAAGTTTCTCTTCCCTCTCCATCACATCCTCCTACACCAGCCTCATCCTCATCTTCTCCATCTACCCAATCTAAACAGTCTACTCACACACCTCCATCTCCAAAAGATCTACCTTTGAAGGATCAGCTTTCCCTGCTGACCAACAAAGTTGGTTCTTTGGAAACTACCATGACCTCTCTACCCTCTCTTATTTCAGACTCTGTGTCTGAACAGCTTAAGGGGTTCTTTGATTCGTTCAAAGACTCCTTCCCTGCTACTCCACAAACAGATAATTCTCCACAGCTGATAGCACTCACTGCACAGCTGCAAACAGTGTCCAACTCCCTCTCCTCCATTCTTTCACTACAACAGGACTCTGTGTCCTCAATGACAGCCATTTCTCAACAGCTGTCATCTCTCCTCACCTCTTGAAATTCTACCCTTCCTGCCACTCTGGCCAGCTTGACCACACTAATTGGCTCCCTATCTAATTCTATGTGCTCAAACCTTGCTGATGTGCAAGATTCTCTCGAATTACATCTTGCACAGCTTCAAAGTTTGCTATTCACAGAATCTGATAGGGAAAACATTGTTAAGCTGACCTCCCTTGCTGATACACAATCCTCTTCTCTTCAAACCTGTCTTTCCCAGCTTGCAGAGGTAAAGGACAATTTGGCTTTCTTAGTGACTAGCCTTGTTGGCCCCAGGCCTGCTGCCAAAACTGCTGGCAAGCCTGATGACTTTGTGTCTTCAGGCAGACCGGGTGTTGAAGGTGCTGGTACATCTCCTTCAAAGGGGGAGAAGTCGTCTGCCTCTAAGACCAAGTCTAAGGGGGAGAAAACTTCCACTCCTAAGGAGAAACCAGTGCCTGCAGCACAAACTGGTCATCTAGCAGGAATCTCTGCAACATGTGCAGTAGAGGGTGCTTCTCATGCTGCTCAGTCTACTCAGGTTGAATCTCCAATCCCTGCTCAGTCTAAGGGGGAGGAATCCATTCCTGAGGGCAGGCCAAGCAGCAGAAGGAGGCATCTGATCCTAGAGTGTAAGGTCTACCACTACTAGATCTATCTAGACGCGGATCCGTGAACGAGTGCGGAATCCTCGTTAACGGTTAGATGGACAACTCTCAACTACGAAACACGGAGACTATCAGAGGCTGAAAGAACGACTGACGAACGATCCTACGAACTGATTCTCTCCGAAACGGACCTAAAGCTGATGATAAACTCGAGATCGCCTTAAGCTTAATTCCTCACGAATTCTGCTAAAACTCTGATAATGACTCGAGTCTATCCCTAATTATAGACCCTGATTCGAGTCTGATGTGGGCCAAACTCGAATCTGGCCCAAGGCCCATTTGAGTCTGTCCACAATGACATTCTCGAATCTGGGCACATTCGAATCTAAGGCTACATTCGAATCTATCACATATTCGAATGTCTACCTTTATGTAATTCGAATCTAGCCAAATCACTTAAACACCTAAGTGATGAAACTTATGTTTTTACTTATGTTTGAGTTAATCTTTGATCTTTATGTTTGAACTTCTTGTAATACGTTACATCAAGTTCAAACACACAATCAATAACAGTCAAACACATATAAACGTATATATCAAAACACTCATTAACTCTCAATACTCTGAATATTACTTAAACCAAAATGTTAGATCGATTAGACTGCTATCGTCACACAAGGTGTACCAACAGACTCCCCCTTGACGATAGCTTCTAATTATTTACATCAAATTTAAGTACTAGAACTATATATACTACTGCCTGCATATAATCCAGCATCTATACAAACTTTAACTACCTTCTGGAACTTCCTGGCTTCAGATCTCCATGGTTCAGTAAAGAAGATAGGCTGATCATGTAGCTTTTTCAGGTCGTCCTTTGATAGGTTTATCAAATGCAGTGGATCATATACCTTCAAAATGACCTTCTCGTCTTGATCCTCCATGATGGCTTCAGCATCGTCAATCTCGAGGTACCACCATTTCATGTTGCTCAAAATATTCTGTGGCATCGATTTCATTGGCACCTTTTTCAGACATTTGACTGGCTTATAAATCATTCTGGCCCAAGGTCTTCCAGTATGAGGATCTATCCTTGATCCATCCTCGACCCTTTTGCCTGATCTCGGCATAAGCCTCTCAAACTTTCCTGAACGACCCTCTTTTCTTATTATTCTAGCCATGACTTCAGCGTACGGGTCTTCGCCTATATTAATCAGTTCCTTCCATGCTAGTTCCTTAACCTCAATCTTAGGCAGTGTATTGAATGCTTTCAGGGTTCGCCTCAAGTATTGGAGGCCATCTTTTCTTTTCAGAATAAACAGCTGCAGTTCTCTGTCAAAGAACCAGCTAATAATCCCTCCTGAATAACTTCCCGCACCCGGAACTCTCATTTTCTTCTTCATCTTCAGCTGATCTTTCTTTTCTTCCTTTTTGAACCAAAGATTTATCAATTCAGCTCTAGATGGCTCTTTCTCAGCCTCTTCAAGTTCTTTGTCTTCAACTGAGGCTACCTTGATGTAATCAATATCAATCACATTATGATTTTGGCCCTCATACAGTTCAGTGACAGGTTTTGAATTGATTATCACTTCATTAACATGATCGTCTTCATCATCTAACACTTCATCATCCGATTTCCAGTCAACGACGTCCTCTGGAATGAATTCACCTTCTTCCAACTCTTCGACATCATCTTCAAAATCGAATTCCATAAGCTATTCTTCAATGTCTTTCAGTGCATCTATCATGTCACTATCTAAAGCCCTTGAAGAACCTGCTTCTCCTCCTACTTCTCCTCCTAGACTAGGCTCCCCCTCAGATTGAGCAGTCTGAGCAGCAGAAAAATCTACTGGCTCATTCTGTCTATTAGGGCTGGGATCATTGCCTTGATTGTCCGTATCATCATCATCTCTTGACTTCTCAATTTCTTGATCCCGACAGGATGTCTCCCCCTGAGCCTGAAGATTTTTCATTAACTGCTCAATGAGGGAGCGCATCGATCTTAACTCGGCTGCCTGATCGCAGACGAACGTCTTTAGCTCAACATTCCCGTCTTGGATTTTTTTCTACAGTCTTCTTCAATTCAGCATTTTCTTTATCTAGATTTGCATTATGTGCCTGAATTTCACCCATTGCCTGTGTTAGGCTCAGGATTTGGACGTGTTGGAAGTCCACTCGAGCTTTGAGCTGCATAAACCGCTGATTGTCAGCATAGGCGGTTGAGGTAGATGGAATGGACTGAACTGGAGAAGGGATGAATGGTGGTGGAATATATGGCTCATGTTGAGGTGGTGGTGATGGTGGAGCGGTGGCTTGTGGTTCTGGAGTTTGAGTTTGAGACTGTTGGGCTTCAGATGCTGATGTTGACCCTTGCATGAACCTGTGACGCTTGGCCCTTTGCCTAGTCACCAAGGGAGCAACTTCCTCCTCTTCGAAATCTGAATCGTCAGATTCCCTTTCCTCTCTTCTCCTTGATCCTGCTTCATTCACTATCAACCTAGATCCATAGGTTCCGATTAGAATATTGGGATCTGTAGCCACTATTTCAGGAGCTTCAACATCCAGCTCTTCCATATCTTCCGATTCTGATCAGATGATGTCAAACCTTTCTCAGCCTGTTCTGGCTCATACTCTTCCACATCTCTCAATACGTCTTCTTCTCCTTCAGGTGGACTGAGCAATTCACCAACTAATGTTGCGGCCACATCTTCGTTTGCATGGGGTCCTGATGCACAAATTTCTTCTAATGTTTGCGCGATTTGCTCAGATTCTGGAACCGCACTCGAAGGCCCTGCTTCCTGTGCTTGAGGCTGCTGACTTGTAGACGGCCTTGATGCCTGAACTTGAGTTGCTGCAGGTCTTTGACGGCGTCTTTGAGCTCGCAGCTGCTGTGGTTGTTGACGTTGTTGTGGTTGTTGGTGCGGTTGAAACTCAACGACCCCTGCCCAGTTGGCATATTCCGGGGCTTGAAACTCCCTATCCACAATTGCTCCGAATAGTGGACGCGCAACAGGAACAGCTAACCTTCCTCTGTGTGAGGAACAGTCAGCGAAAATCCTCTTGTCCATAATAGCAACGCTCAGAAAGTCATTTGACGGCGGCAAGTTTGGCAAGAAGTGCCTTATCAACATCATAATGAACCTTGGATAAAGCAAAAACTGTTGATTCTCGGGAGCAGATATCTGATGAACAAACTCCGAAAAGAACATCTCTGAAAAACTATATGGGCGATTATACACCATAGCGACGATCCCCGATTGAATTTTCGCGACAATATAGTCGAACCCTGCCTTTTTCGCAGCAAAGCACACCATAAACACATGCGCCAGAAACCTCCATTGTCCTATTAATCCACTTTTCATGTACGACACTTTTGTCACATCGAGGCTGTACCCCATTCTTTAAAAGGGCGCTTGCCTTATACTCAACGGAAATTCTATTGGACCAGCTTCTTCTTCCTGAGTGCCCAACTGCAGCGCTTGACGAAGCATATCAGCCGAGAAAACCAATGGCTGTGCTGCAATACGAGTGCGTAGAACTGTCGGAGTGACCGAGCAGTCTACCTGCAAATGGTCGTAAAACTGACGGATGTAGGGTAACTCAATCTGCACATTATGCGACAGTGCATATCCGATCCTTGATTCCACGAGAAAATCAAGCACTTGACGGAATCCCTGCGCCTCAGGGAGATTTAGATCTGGATGAAGCACCATATTGTGCTTAGGAACGAACGCTCGAATAGCCATTTCTGCACAATAAACAAAACCATTAGATTCATTAAAAATCAATAAACTTGTTTAAATTTAAATCTATTTTATTTTGAACTTGTTTAAGTACAAAATCCAATACAATTAAATTTCTACAAGTTTAATAACATTTAAGTTAAATAATGCAAATAACCAATAGATTCGAAAGTAACAGATTCGAAGTGTCCCTATTCGAGTGTAATGGACAGATTCGAAGTGTCCCTATTCGAGTGTAATGGACAGATTCGAAGGTCATGGTCATCTCGAATCTAATGACAGATTCGAGAAACCCATGAACAGATTCGAAACCCATGAACAGATTCGAACGGCCGTATTCATTCAAGGACCAAATCTCTTGATTTTAACCTTTATGGACTTAGAAAATTACATTCATTAGTCCTACTAGTTACTAATCACAGAAATATGCCTTTAATTTGATTGTTTATCGACTCAAATTTGGTAATTTTGTAAAAACCCTATTTTGACCCTTAAACCTTCAAAATTCGATGATTTTGACCTAAATGATGTAAAAAACTACTCAAATCTTGTACAATCCAGTTGATTATACCTAGAAGTATCTGTAGAATCGAAACACCAAGTAAGAAACTCGACAAAATGTCGTTTATGAGAGAAACGATAGACTCGAGAAATAGATTCGAAATCGCCTTGTTAGATTCGAGTGAATAGATTCGAAAACAGTAAGTCTTAAATGACTTCACTGTTGACCTATATATACTACCAACCTTCGAGTCTACGTCCTTATTCGAATCTACTGACAGATTCGAAGGCTCACCTATTCGAGTCTGTCCTAGATTCGAAACCATCAAACACTTAGAAAAATTTCGAAAATTTTGAAATAACTTCAACTTTTCCAACCTTTTTCTACGGTATCGTGTAACCAGATAAACTATGCCAACTCTTTTACCCTAAGCTCAAGATATTTCACGCAATGTTTATTTTATCCAACTTTGAATGCACCCTCAGTAATTTTTGACCTTTTACCTAAGTAAAAATTAAACTAAAATAAAATAAAATAAACTAAGGTAAAATAAAATAAAATAAAATAAAGTAGAAATAAAATTTTGACAAAAAATTTAATCTAGACTTAAGCTATACTTAAAAATTTACAAGCTAAGCTAAATACTAAACAAAATATTTTTGATGAGTATAGTCTAAGAAAGGTTCAATCAGATAGCGATGTCAGATACTTACTTTCAGTACTTAAACTTTCACACTTAGGAATTTTTTATTCCTTTGATTATTTGTCGTGACACACTTATTTAGCCGATTGTTGGTATTTTACCCCTTTAAACATTCTACATTTCGGAATATCCCTTGGCATTTTTATTTATCAGGAAATTATCGTACGTGACTCAGACATAGACATACTTTTATGATCAAGGCACACAGACAAAGATTCTAACTTGTTGGTATTTGCAAACTTTCTTTAAAAGACAAACATCGGACACAGGTCTGTATTTTCATACAACAAAGTGTCTTAGTTCGACTTAAGGTTTATTTTTAAAGTTAGCAGACAGCGGTGACAGGTCTGTACTGACGTACAACAAAGCGACATATCTGCTAACCCGAATCTAAACAGAGACAACAGGTCTGTACTTACGTACAACAGAGTTGCATGTTTTCGACTCTCAGTTTTATATGATATTTCTATTCTTTCCATTTTCAGATGTATTTGATGTTGCCATACATCCCCAGAAAGTTTGCATACCTCATTTAGACTCAAAGTTTGTATGTCTTGTACATAAAAATTAAGACCGATTGGTCGTACATCTAAGTTAGTGACACGCTTGACTTTTTCTAGAATATTTTATTAGCCTTGAGATTCCCTATGTGTATTATGCCTACCAACACATCAAACTAAATAAGTATAACACTTAGAATTTAGTCACATTATGTGTGAAAGCCTAAACACTTAGAGTTTGTAACGACTGTGCTAATTTTCGTCACTTTGAACCTATGTATCTAAGACTTAACTCCTTTTTTTCTGATATCCTCTTTTTTTGTATTTTCGTAATTTTCTCTCTTTTTTCTTTTGTTTTTCATAAGAAAAAGCAGTAAAATAAGCTAACCTACTAACTTACTAAAAATAGAAACTTACCTAAATTAGCAGACTACTGTAAAGAAAGATATACTACGACTCTAAAAGAAAATAAACTACTACTACTAAGGTCAATTTACTCTGGGTTGCGCATTCCATTCAGTTGAATTAAATACTCAAACCGTGACTTATCAAACGCTTTGGTAAATAAATCTGCATTATTATCTTCTGTTGCCACTTTTACCAACTTAATTAGATTCTTTTCAGCACAATCACGAATAAAATGATGTCTTATGTCTATGTGCTTTGTTTTGTTGTGTTTAACTGGATTATTAGTTATAGCAATAGTAGATTGATTGTCTATCCTAATTGGAGTTTGAGTGTAAGCCAAACCGTAATCCCTCAATTGTTGTTGTATCCACAGAACCTGTGAGCAGCAACTACCAGCAGCAACATACTCGGCCTCGCACGTTGACACGGCTACCGATGTTTGTTTCTTGCATTGCCAGGACACCAATCTCCCTCCTAGGAACTGACAACCTCCAGTCGTTGATTTGCGCGTCAAGCTGCATCCCCCGTAGTCAGAATCTGTGAACGCCTCCAACTCTAGATCTCCCTCCGCGTGATACCAAAGTCCTAGCTTCGGTTTCGACTTGAGGTATCGTAGAATCCGCTTCACAGCTTTCATATGCATCTCCTTCGGATTCGCTTGAAACCTAGCACAAATACACACAGCAAACATAATGTCAGGTCTTGAAGCAGTTAAATACATAAGTGACCCAATCATGGCCCGATATAAAGTCGGATCCACATCGGTATCACTTTCAGTACCCGGCCCGAGATTGTGATTCACTTGAATCGGCGTGCTGAAGTGGGCAGTCAACTTAGTTCCTTCCATCCCAAACCGTTCTAATATGTCATAGACATACTTAGTCTGATGGATAAACATCCCTTCCTTCTTTTGGTCAACTTGTAACCCTAAAAAGAAATTCAACTCTCCCATAGCACTCATCTCGAACTTAGACTTCATCACCTTCTCGAAATCTTTGCACATCTGTTCGTCTGATGATCCAAAGATGATATCATCGACGTACACTTGTACCAAGATAAAGTGATCTCCCTTTCTCTTAACAAAGAGAGTACTATCTATTCTACCCCTCTAAAAACCATTCTCTAACAGATGGTTGGATAGAGTCTCATACCACGCCCTAGGTGCCTAATGTAATCCGTATAGAGCCTTATCTAAGCGATATACTCTATCAGGATATTATGGATCTGTAAATCCGGGCGGTTGTTCTACGTACACCAACTCCTTCACTTTCCCATATAGGAAAGCACTCTTAACGTCTAGCTGATATACCTTAAAGCCTTTGAAGGAGGCAAAAGCTAGAAACAACCTAATGGCTTCCAGCCTTGCTACTGGTGCAAAAACCTCGTTGTAATCGATTCCCTCCTCTTGGTTGAAACCCTTTACAACTAGCCTAGCTTTGTTGCGCGTGACTATACCCCGATCGTCCCTTTTGCACTTAAAAACCCATTTGGTTCCTATGGCAATCTCCCCTCGAGGTAACGGAACTAACTCCCACACTTCTAGTTTCCTAAATTGCGAAAGTTCTTCCTCCATCGCTTCAACCCAAGAGTTATCCTTAAGTGCCACTTTCACATTTTTAGGCTCTACTTGCGATATGAAACACGAATAGAGACATGTGTGATATGCCTCGGAGTCGTTTATCATCGACAACAACACTGTGTTGTTATTTACACTACTCCTTGTCCTCACACCCTCGTTAGGATTTCCTATGATGCTTTCTAATGGATGGTTCTTGTTAATCCTAGAGGTCTCTATGTCATCAACCCTTAGATTATCTCCTAAGTCAGATCCTATTTCACCTAATGGGGGAACAGGCTCAGCTTCTACATTTTCCTCCTCACGGATGTTTTCCTCAGAGTTGGAACTCGATGCTTGAGTCTGATTCTCAGTGGTAGGTGCCTCTTGATCAGCAACTTCTGGAGATCTATCTACAGTCGCAGTAGGCTCGGATGTAGATTCAAACGTGGTCCTCGGAAAGATTTGGCCATCGTCGTTCAGATGCAATGTCGCCTTGTCCTTTTCGATTGTACCTGCATTATCATCCAAAGGAATGTTAAATGACTCAAATAACTTATCATAGTCAAATATCCATTCCGGACCAGTTTGGGGTTCATGTGTATAACTTGTGACTTCAATATTATACACAATCTCCACAGTACCATTTGTTTTGTTAAACACCTGTTTGTTTGGTGAGTTTGGCACATAACCTAGGAAGTATCCTTCGTCAGCCTTTTCACCAAACTTCGGTTGATGTTTTGTTTTTAAAAGAGTGCATGGTACTCCAAACGGTTCGAATCCAGTTAAGTTAGGTGGCCGTTTAATCAAAATTTCATAGCATGTTTTGTTCAAAGATTTGACTGTAAGGACTCGGTTTAAAATATGGCACGCGGTATTCACTGCCTCCCCCCAAAACATGGTAGGAAGCTTTGAATCCGAAAGCATAGTCCTTGCAGCTTCAATCAAAGTTCTATTTTTACGTTCGGCCACCCCATTCTGTTGAGGTTCATATGGTGTACTGAATTGATGCACTATGCCTTTTGATAGGCAATATACACCAATTACAGTGTTTTTGAATTCAGTCCCATTATCACTACGAATATATTTAACCCTTGTTCCGTAGGAGTTCTCCACTTGGTCTAAGAACCCAATGAGCTTTGCAGTCGTCTCGTCCTTCGTACCTAACAAGAAAACCCAGGAAAAAGGTGAGTAATCGTCAGTGATAACTAAGCAGTACCAACTACCTCCGATACTCCTTTTGTTGATTGGGCCGAAAAGGTCCATGTGCAACAAATCGAATGTTGAGGCTATGGAATTCTGCTTCTTGGACTTGTGTGTCTTTTTATGCTGTTTGCCCTTCATGCACGGTAGACACTTGTCTTCAAATTGAAAGCTCTTCATTGGCACACCCTGCACCAGTCCATTCTTCGTTATGTAATTCATCTTCCTTAGGTGCAGGTGAGCCATGCGTCTGTGCCACAGTACGGATTCCGTCTCCGAAGCTTTGGATAATAGACAGATTGGCCCCATCGAAGTGTCAGGCTTGTTCATATCCAGCATGTACAAGTCGTTCTTCCTTGGCGCCCGCATCAATACCCATTCTTCAGGAATTTTGAATCCAGGCTTTAGCACTAACGCCTCAGTGTCAGTAAATAACACCGAGTTCTTCTTATCACAGATTTGAGATACACTAACGAGATTGTGAACCAGTTTATCAACGTGATAAACTTGGTCCAACTTGATTGTCCCATTAGTGACCACTCCGGTACCCGTGATATTTCCACCCTTGTTACCCGCGAATGATACGAATCCCCTATTACCTCCCTTGAAGTCTGTGAGTAGACTTCTTTCCCCCCCGTCATGTACCTTAACCTTTGTCTCTGCTAGCTCTATATCCTTGTCCTTAAGACTTTTTGTCAAGGCCTTTACATGCTCATACATTAGCTCTATCCTAACACACTGCTCACTGAGTTTGTCTTTTAGAACTACTACGTCTTGAGCATCAGCCTTAAGCTTTTCTTTTAGATCTTGCTTGATATCATTTAGGCTAGCGTTTTCAATTTTTAAGTTTTCATTTTGAGCAGTTATGGTCTTATGTGAGTCTAAGACTAGATTTAACCTATCGTTAGAACGAAACACATAAGAGCACATATTCACGAAATAGAGAAAAGACAGACTAACCTTTGAGTTATCAGATTCCACGTTGGCCATCTGAAGCAGCAAACTCCAGCAATGTCTGATCATTCGCCTCTCTACCCACATCGAGCTGTTGTCCGGTGGTCTGCTCGTCTCCATCACATCCATGTTCTGTGACTTCAGCCAGGAGGCTCTGCATTCGACTCAAGGAGGGTAGCTCCAATCATACGTACCACTAGCTGTCGATCTGAAGGGACGTTGGATAGTAAACCACTAGATTGGCTTGTCCAGATGAGGAACTCGGAAGATATCGTTGTTGGGACGGATTTGTTATGGGTACTATCCTGATGCTGACTCGTACCTGGTAGGTCTCTACACTTCGGCCTGACTCCGGGCGAAGTGTCCAACCCTGACAGTTGTACAGTTGACTTGGACTTTCAAATCCTATCCCCTTGTTATCATCTGCAGATTCCTCCAGTTCTCTTTATGAATCTCGTTAACCTCTGGGGTACCGGGCCAGTTGCCATTTAAGATCCACTCCATCAAGATCATCAGGGTCGACCTGATCGTAGTCTTCGCCAAAGAGCCGATCAAAATCTTGCCTTGGACACAATTTCGTATGCGGCCACAAAGAAGCAAGTAGTTCAAATGCTCTTCCGCAGACTTTGCGCTCAGGCATCTTTGAATAGCTTCGAATGCGATGCCTGTTGAACTTGAGGTTGGCGGTTTTCCGATCTTCCTAACCCTAGATACGCGCGATTCAGAGTGTCATCAGACTCTGCTGTGACGATGTTCTCCAGTGAAAAACGCTGTGTAGCAGTCTGGGCTCGGCTGCTGCTGAAGATTTTGTTGTCTTCTCCAAAATACATTGCTGGATTCTGTGACTTGTTCGTAATCAGTCTCGTGTCTTCCAGGGCGCGAAGTGATATGCCCTCACGTTCCCACTATATCATCCAGAGATTGAGTGGTACTGTTCTTCATTCAGCTGATCATGTTGCCACGTACATAGCCATTTGGCTGGTGGGCATCAAGAAGCTTGTTGTTCTTGTCAGTATCGGTAAACTCAATCACGTGCTCTCAAGTTCTGTCATAGATGATAGACCGGGTGAGAATGTCATCCAGTTGTTCATCCTTTAAGCCTTAAAGATTGCGAACTGTTTGTTTTAACAGCTCTGTACGCTTTCTCCTAACTCTAGGATTTCCACACACCGCTTCTCTAGCGACTCCCAAAGTTCTTTGAGGTCCCTGAGTCCTAAATGTGTGAGAAAGCCTGCGGTAACGCATTCTGATTAGAGAGAAAGCTTTGTTTTCGGCTTCAAATAGTTTTCTTGTCATCCTCCTTCATCATTTGGTATGACAAGACTTTTGACGGCCTTCAACTTCTGACACCGGTGGAATATACCCTCGTCGATGCACACCCACATGCGCATATCGTTGAAACGTACGAAATCAGTAAATCGTGTCTTTCCACCATAATACCATCGCCTTCATCAGCTAGGCGGTGCGTTTGCCTCCCTACCTCGTGGTCCATTCTAAGATTTCTGAAGATTTGACATCGTTTCGAAAGTAATTGAATTTGAACTTAATTAATTTAATTCGAAACTGATTTAGAATAATTCTTTCGAATTTAGGTAGATTCGAAACTAATTAAAGTTAAATCTTTTGGGATTAAATTCGATTAAGTGTTTTAATTCAATTAAACTCGAAATATGTCAGATTCGAAAGTTCTCAGATTCGAAGGACCTTAGATTCGAAGGATTACCAAACTCGAAGTAACAGCAGATTCGAAGCACTTATCGAAACTAGACTAGACTCGAACTAGACTCGAAACTAGATAGACTCGAGACTCTGTTCGAATGAAGCACAAACTCGACACAGATTCGAAACCTACTGAAACAGACTCGAAAGGGAGCAGATTTAGATTAGACTCAAGACTAAAGTGAAACCCTAATTGCCCCTATTAGATTCGAGCGCCGCAAACTCGAAAAACAGTGAATACTTTGATTTTTTAACGATTTTCAGATTAAACCAGTATTTTTCTAACAAAAAATAATGGTTTCGATCAAAAACGAGAAAAACCACAAAGTATTTGCTGAATATTAATTTGCTAAGCTCAAAAACTCGATTTTGAGAGAAAAACCGTCCAACTAGCGTCAAGAAACCTAGAATGTATTTGATGAACACGAAGAACACTCCGTAGGCTCTGATACCACTTGTAAGGTCTACCACTACTAGATCTATCTAGACGCGGATCCGTGAACGAGTGCGGAATCCTCGTTAACGGTTAGACGGACAACTCTCAACTACGAAACACGGAGACTATCAGAGGCTGAACGAACGACTAACGAACGATCCTACGAACTGATTCTCTCCGAAACGGACCTAAAGCTGATGATAAACTCGAGATCGCCTTAAGCTTAATTCCTCACGAATTCTGCTAAAAGTCTGCTAATGACTCGAGTCTATCCCTAATTATAGACCCTGATTCGAGTCTGATGTGGGCCAAACTCGAATCTAGCCCAAGGCCAATTCGAGTCTGTCCACAATGACATTCTCGAATCTGGGCACATTCGAATCTAAGGCTACATTCGAATCTATCACAGATTCGAATGTCTACCCTTATGTAATTCGAATCTAGCCAAATCACTTAAACACCTAAGTGATGAAACTTATGTTTTTACTTATGTTTGAGTTAATCTTTGATCTTTATGTTTGAACTTCTTGTAATACGTTACATCAAGTTCAAACACACAATTAATAACAGTCAAACACATATAAACGTATATATCAAAACACTCATTAACTCTCAATACTCTGAATATTACTTAAACCAAAATGTTAGATCAATTAGACTGCTATCGTCACACAAGGTGTACCAACAGACTCCCCCTTGACGATAGCTTCTAATTATTTACATCAAATTTAAGTACTAGAACTATATATACTACTGCCTGCATATAATCCAACATCTATACAAACTTTAACTACCTTCTGGAACTTCCTGGCTTCAGATCTCCATGGTTCAGTAAAGAAGATAGGCTGATCATGTAGCTTCTTCAGGTCGTCCTTTGATAGGTTTATCAAATGCAGTGGATCATATACCTTCAAAATGACCTTCTCGTCTTGATCCTCCATGATGGCTTCAGCAGTGTCAATCTCGAGGTACCACCATTTCATGTTGATCAAAATATTCTGTGGCATCGATTTCATTGGCACCTTTTTCAGACATTTGACTGGCTTATAAATCATTCTGGCCCAAGGTCTTACAGTATGAGGATCTATCCTTGATCCATCCTCGACCCTTTTGCCTGATCTCGGCTTAAGCCTCTCAAACTTTCCTGAACGACCCTCTTTTCTTATTATTCTTGCCATGACTTCAGCGTACGGGTCTTCGCCTATATTAATCAGTTCCTTCCATGCTAGTTCCTTAACCTCAATCTTAGGCAGTGTATTGAACGCTTTCAGGGTTCGCCTCAAGTATTGGAGGCCATCTCTTCTTTTCAGAATAAACAGCTGCAGTTCTCTGTCAATGAACCAGCTAATAATCCCTCCTGAATAACTTCCCGCACCCGGAACTCTCATTTTCTTCTTCATCTTCAGCTGATCTTTCTTTTCTTCCTTTTTGAACCAAAGATTTATCAATTCAGCTCTAGATGGCTCTTTCTCAGCCTCTTCAAGTTCTTTGTCTTCAACTGAGGCTACCTTGATGTAATCAATAAATTGAGAAGTCAAGAGATGATGATGATACGGACAATCAAGGCAATGATCCCAGCCCTAATCTACAGAATGAGCCAGTAGATTTTTCTGCTGCTCAGACTGCTCAATCTGAGGGGGAGCCTAGTCTAGGAGGAGAAGTAGCAGGAGAAGCAGGTTCTTCAAGGGCTTTAGATAGGGACATGATAGATGCACTGAAAGACATTGAAGAAGAGCTTATGGAATTCGATTTTGAAGATGATGTCGAAGAGTTGGAAGAAGGTGAATTCATTCCAGAGGACGTCGTTGACTGGAAATCGGATGATGAAGTGTTAGATGATGAAGACGATCATGTTAATGAAGTGATAATCAATTCACAACCTGTCTCTGATACCACTTGTAAGGTCTACCACTACTAGATCTATCAAGACGTGGATCCGTGAACGAGTGCGGAATCCTCGTTAACGGTTAGACGGACAACTCTCAACTACGAAACACGGAGACTATCAGAGGCTGAACGAACGACTGACGAACGATCCTACGAACTGATTCTCTTCGAAACGGACCTAAAGCTGATGATAAACTCGAGATCGCCTTAAGCTTAATTCCTCACGAATTCTGCTAAAACTCTGATAATGACTCGAGTCTATCCCTAATAATAGACCCTGATTCGAGTCTGATGTGGGCCAAACACGAATCTGGCCCAAGGCCCATTCGAGTCTGTCCACAATGACATTCTCGAATCTGGGCACATTCGAATCTAAGGCTACATTCGAATCTATCACAGATTCGAATGTCTACCTTTATGTAATTCGAATCTAGCCAAATCACTTAAACACCTAAGTGATGAAACTTATGCTTTTACTTATGTTTGAGTTAATCTTTGATCTTTATGTTTGAACTTCTTGTAATACGTTACATCAAGTTCAAACACACAATCAATAACAGTCAAACACATATAAACGTATATATCAAAACACTCATTAACTCTCAATACTCTGAATATTACTTAAACCAAAATGTTAGATCGATTAGACTGCTATCGTCACACAAGGTGTACCAACATAGAGGAAGAAGAAGAAGAGGAGGAAAGTCCTCAAGCTGCTACCACTACAGCAGCTAAAGGAAAAGAAATAGCAGAAGATGATCCCATACAGCAGAAACAAGCAGAAATCCAATTTCACAAAGCCAGGGCCAAAGAAATGGGTCTTCCTATGCACAAGTACTTTGAGTTTAGAGAAGAACAGCTTCAAGCCCTAGAAGTTCTTAGAAAAGAAGAAGAATCTGTCAAAGCTGCCAAATCATTTGCACTTCAAGAAGCAAAGAAAGTTAAAATGTCTACTCTGGAAGTGCAAAAGAAAATATTGGAAGCTGCTAAGGGATCAGCAGGGGAGAAGGAAGCAGAGAAAGAAAAAGGTACTCTGGTCTCAGTGACCAAGCCTACAGTGCCTCATGCAAGAGTTCAGTACCATTTTGACAACCTGACAAAGAAAAAATTTCAAGATGTTGCTGAAAGAAGGCTTGCCAAGGAAGCAATTGTCAAAGCTGTCCCTATATCAAGAAAAGGCAGTCAGTGGAAGTTGAAAATAACAAGGATGGGTGCAACAGGCCCTGAATTGGAAACCTATGACTACACTGACGTAGCACAGATGGGGTACAGAGAATGGATTGAGCTGGCAGTTGCTCTGAGTGAGTCAAAGTCAGAAACGGCTAAGACAATCAGGGCATATGTCAAGAAACTGATGGAGAGAGTAAAGAATCTTGGCCTGATTTCCAAAGAAGCAAGTGAAGGTGTCTTGGTGACACATCCAAAAATTAAGGCCAGGAGGACGAAGAAGGATACTGAAATGGAACTACTCCTTACACTGATTGAACAAGGCGATTATGCCATTGAAATGAAAGGAGTTGATCACAGCCTGCCAAGTGGAATAGAGTTTGAAGATAGCAAGATCATTGAAGAGCCTGAGCTGGGGGCATTTTTTATAGATCCCTTAACTCAAAAGAAATGTTTTCAAAGAGCTTCAGATCTATACAAAGTGGATCTGAGACAACTTGTGGCCTTCAGACTTGCAGTTTCATTCAGGCAGTCTAGTAAGTGGAGAGCAGCCATCTGGGATCAGCTCAGAGGCTTCTTTGAGAGAGGAGAACTTGAAGATCTCAAGTTCATGTTTATAAGAACTGAAATTCAAGAACTTGAGGATACTAGAGAGGAATTTGAAAAGATGTTTGAAAATCCCCCTCCAGTGTGATGAAGTCCATCTGCCATCTGGGCAGGTGAAGAATGGAAGCTGTCCATCAGTTGGACAGGCTTACCATTTTCTGTTCCCAACAAAAACAGTCCAATGTACATTAGTTGTACCCTATTTTACATATGTTGTAATTTACTTTTACATTAGTTGTAATATACATCAGTACATTAGTTGTACTTTTGTAAGAACGTGTGTTGTTCTAATGTAATCAAAAATCAGTATATATATAAACTGATCTTTTACTTTATGTTGATGTTGTAATTCTGTTTCAACAAATGTACTGTAAAAATATATAGTGACTTTTGATAAGGCCATCTTAAACTGGTTATTGCAAATAGGGGGAGATTGTTAGGCACAAAAAGGCCTCAGTCAAAGCTGTTCTGCATCTGAGGGGGAGATTATTAATCAAACCTGTTGATGCACTTGATGGGTAAAAGTTAAGGCCTGTTTATGACTTAATAATACCTAAAAAATGATTTGCAATATCAGTCCAAAGCTGTTCTATGTGTTGCATGTGTTGCAACAAAGACAGTTTTGCCCAAGCTGTTCAGTCTGCTGAACAGGCTGGACATAAACTGTCTACGCTGCTCTACACTGATGAGCAGCTTGGGCAGTTTACAAGTGTTCTGTTCTTTGTGAACAGAACCTGTTCTTTGTGAACAGGCTAAACACTTTATGGAATGTGTTTCCAAGTCCTCATGTATTTTATTTGACTACAAGATCAGTTTACAAAGTCAAAGACAAAGTGGAAATCAGAACTGCTCAGCCTGCCCAAGCTGTTCTGTTACATGAAGACAAAAGGTTATTTGAAAAAGGGTGACAGACCTTTTTTTTCTTATATCAAAATAGGCCTTTACAAGGAAGAAAGACGCAAAGTTGACATTCCTTATTTAGTTAAAGGCAATGCAACAGTAGATAAAGTGAAAAGACAAAAGTTCTGCACATGTGAAGACAAGTCTGCTTTTCCGAAAAGTGCAGAAAAGTTATGTGGTCTTTTCAAACAAGACTTCTCCTTTTTCATTCCGTCCAATGAAGAAGTTTCTCTTAGATCCTCTGAGTGAGTATAAAAGGAAGCTTCTAAGGTCAGAAAGAATAAGCCAAAAAGCTAAGTGCTGAATCCAAGAGTGAACGTGCAAGTGTGTTCTTTTCATGCATGCAAGCCTGCCTGTGTAATACACTTTATTTGTGTCTAAGTTGTTCTACATAAGTTGTCCCTCTGAGTCTTGTAAATATAGTGAGTGCTTCTTAGTGAGTGTATTCATTGTAATCCAGTTTGAGTCTGTCTTAGACTAGTGAACATACTGTTGTATTTGTCATCTCAGCTTGAACCTTTCCGCATTCAAGCTTGTTTGTAATTAACAATCTGTTGATATTACATACAAACATTGAGAAAATAGTGTATAGTTTTTAAATTGATGTATTCACCCCCCCTCTCAGTTTAAAGCTATATACTTTGGGAACCTCTCGGGACCTACAGTTGTCTTATACACGTATATGCATAAAAAATATATGTGAATGATCATTCACAACAGGGTACGCTAGAATCTCAAAGGTACGCTGATGAATCTGATTCTAGTACATACATACATACATACATACATACATACATACATACATATATATATATATATATATATATATATATGTGTGTGTGTGTGTGTGTGTGTGTATAATAGAGTTAATTGCATAAAATGTAATTAAGCATTGTTAATAATAAGTTTACCTATAATAATAGGTAAAATGCATAAATTGGTAATGACTTCCAAGTTAATTGCATAAAATGATATAGTATTATAAGTTAATTGTAGGAATAAAGTTCTCGCTACCAATTATAAGATATAATAATTTAAACTAAAACAAAAATTCTTTAATTTAACTTACAATACGGAAATAAATAACAGAAAAGTAAATTACAAGGAAATTAAAATAAAAAACTGGAAGCAAAATTACAATACAAAAATGGAAAGTTGAGACTCGTGTTTGACATGATTTTCTTAAACAGATTAGAGTCTGTTTCCAAGGATACAAACAACCTAAACAATATGTATCCCAGAGTTAAACTGTAACATCCGGCACAAATCCAGGTTAGCAACTATGACCTAATCAGTATTTATTACCAAGTTATAACCTAATCAGTGGTCATTAACAATTAATCAAGGTGATTAACAAAGTTCATAAGGAAATTCAAGTCAATTAGAAACAATTTCATCGGTGCGATGAATCGGCAAATTAATTAATCCGATCGATTTGCGATATGATGGATTAATTCAACTAAGTATATAATTAAATTAAGATTAGTAAGACTAATCATTTATTAATACACTTACTTAACATTAATTATGCAAGACTAAAACAATTAATGAAATAAAGGCATTCATAAGTATTTATGAAATTACAAAAAAAAAAAAAAATACAAGAATACATTCTAAATACATTTATACAAAAAAAAATGAAAATACACCATAATTTCACCCTTATGGCCGGCCCATAGGTGGTCTCATCATAGGGTTTGACTTCTTTTTTTTATTACAAAACTCCATAACACATCAAAATCAGATCCTCATTCATCATAGTCTTTCATTTCAACCAAATTCTCACTCAACCTCTAATTGAAAGACCACTTTTCAATCTATAAATAAGAGATCATTTCATCCCCATTCTTCACACCTTGCAACACAAAAACTCTCTCAAAAAAATCGGCCATCAAGAAGCCTCCCAAGCAAAAGTTGCAATTTTTATTTCTTCAAGTTTATTTCAATTGTTCTTGGTGAAACTTTTCAAGAACTCAACTTCTACTAGTTTACATACTTCTAATACCCCAAAGTAAGTAATTACTAACTTGAAATCTCTTGTAGTTATGTTTATATAAATCTTGCATAAATATATATAATCACCAACAACAACAAGTTTCATAAAAACTCAAGTTTATAAATCACTAGTTTTGTTTCAAGTTTGATTTCTTCAAATGTGTTTACAAATATATTAACACATTATGTAAGTATAAATATTGTGAAAACAAGTTATATAAATGTGTCTTATAACCTTTTATACAGGTAGTTTTGAATAAACAACAAGAATCACAAGTTGTTTCAAGTTTATGAAATCTGGATTTTCGGCAGAAATGTTACGTCGACTTTGAAAAATCATAACTAATTCATAACTTAACGAAATGCGTTGATTCTTGTCTCAAAAGTTAGAGCTATGTCTTAACTAAAAATCTGGAGGTTTTCATAATTTAGTATGACGTTTAGAACGCCCAAATATTATTTGGGAACCCGAAAGTTTGACAGCTCAAAAATGGCTAACATAGGGTTTTTAACGAGCTTTTTCCACAACCTAAACACCTCACAAAATGGCCGTTTTTAACTTTAAAAATTCTTTGTATATAGTAGTTTTATGTCTATGAAAACCAAAGCTCAAATCATTTGGAGCTTGGTCAAAACAGCCTCAAAGTAGGCCGAAAAACCTTTAAAAAGCTGGAAACTTATATATATAAACTTCACGTTTTAAGTGGGTTTTATTTATAAACTTGCAAAGTTGGGTGATATAAAACATAAAAACCTTTATACCTACATATTATCATATATTGTGAGTTATTAAGTCCCTCATATCATTTAGGAATCGGTTAAACGCGTCTGGTATCATCATTCATCAACAGCGCAAAACCATCGTTTTTGCACTCATTTTGCCATCACACTTTCGGTGAGTCCTCATAGCCCTATTTTCACTATCTATTGGGTTGGAAATACATACACTATTTTTATATGGACATCAAAACTGTTTATTTCTCATATGTATTACATGTGTGGATCCATCAGCCCTCAAATCATGAACCGTTAATTGCATTTATTTGTAAGCGCGAATATATTGTGGATAGATCTATCGGGAGTCATGTCCCCCATTCGGGTTAGAGTTAATCGGCTAACAGAGGGATGCATATATATTCAACACACGGTATTACGTATGGGAATACTGCACAGAGCAAACTCATCTAATTAAGCTTCGGTTGCATGATGGTTTGTGTAATACATACATGGAATTTATGCTTTATAAATTCAACTCATCTGATAATGTCCATACAACTGGTCTTTTCGCGTATACCTATGAGTTCACCAACAACTTTGTTGACGTATTTTAGCATGTATTTTCAGGAAATTAAGGCAAGTGCACCGCATCGGAAGTATTTTCAAGCTTCCGTACTTTTGGTGTCGCATGCGTTTTCAAACCATCGGATTTTTATTTGCATTATTTTGGTTAATTTAATTATGCATTTAAATCTCTGTATCTTGCGAACTACACTTTATCATTTCGGATTATGTAAAACATTTCTATATTTTTAAGTTATATCGATGTATTTTGAAAACGTCCATATAGTGGTCGTTCATTATAATTATGGTTACGCTTCGGCGACGTCACGCTTCGTTGCCAACCGGGGTAACGGGGTGTGACAGATTGGTATCAGAGGCATAGTTATAGTGAACTAGGTTGCATTAGTACCTAGACTATAACTGTTACAAAAACTAAACAATCTTCAAGAACTGTGAACATATATAAGGACCCTGCTGACAAGAACATGTTAAACAATACGGTTATTATCCTCTTTGACTCTGAGGATGAATTCTCACCCATGGAACAAGGAAGCCAAGGTGACACTAAGGTGTACTTTGGATCAGAAACCCACCCAGACCCAATCAATGACGATGTAATGGCCCCTCAAAACACAAGGAGGGCAACTGTGGCCCTGCAGCACAAATTGCTCCACCATCACCACCACATATTCTATCCTACACCCTATTCAGAAACCATCCCAATGGACCATTGAATAAATTCACCCCTAGGGAAAGGGTGTGACCAGCACAACGGGAGTCTATCCCGGTACCTGCCCATCAGCCAAGCCCGCCACAGTAGTGACGGACAACCAGAAGACAGTGGGGATGGATGCCTCACACTCTCCAAGAGTGGAGAAACGAGGAAGGGATCCAAAGTCAGTTTGAAGTTGGAACACCATCTTTTTCTCAAGTGCCGACACTTACCCAGGAACCTATGCAACAAACAGTGCCTCTGTTGGTGGCGAGGGCCACCAGACATGACCTTTAATTCGACAAATCCGCGAGGAGGTCGGTGAGATCTCTGCAAGGATTAAGCAGGAGACTAAACAAACCACCAATACACCTTGGGCCAACCAGAATACCCATGCAATTCAACATGACGGAATTGACGAATTGTGACAGCGCCTAGCAGAGCGCAAAGCCCGCAATGTAGAACTAAATCAACGACTTAACGCTTTGGAGTACGAGGAAACCTCAGCATCTCATACTTAGTACCCTTTTACCATTTTATAGTATTTCTCTAGGTTTTACTATCTGATATATCTTAGGGTATGTAAGGCTTAAAATTTTTTGGGAAAATCCCGACCATATCATGTACAAAGATTAGGTATCAAGCATTTTAATGAAGAACTAAGTTTTATATATAACTATGTGCATGAGGACATGTAGTACGGCAATCTGCCTAAGAAATTTCAAACCCATGGACTTATCCTCTTACCCCATTAGATACTACTTATGCATTTCTACTATTTGATACTGGTGCTGATAGGAGCTTTATATCCACTAAGTTCAGTAAGCAGATAAATTCCATTCTTACACCATTAAGTGCCACTTATGCTTGAGGTTGATGACAGTAAGACACTTAAAACAAATAATATAAGTCGAGGATGCTCCTTAGAATTAGTAGGCCGACTCTTTGAAACAGACTTGATGCCCGTCAAACTGGGAAGTTCTGACGTGGTCATAGGCATGGATTGACTATCCAAAAATCGTGCAGAAATAGTGTGCAACAAGAAGACGGTTCATATACCTTTAGCCAATAAGAAGGTCCTTACTGTCCAAGGCAAAGCAAGAAATACCAAAGTAAGCATCATCTCTAGCTTTAGGACCCTGAAATGTTGACAGAGAGGGAGCCAAAGGAAAAGCGGCTCGAAAATATTCTTATTATTTATGGTTACCCCAAAGTTTTTTTCCAGAACACTTACCTGAACTCCCAAAATCGAGGCAAGTCAATTTCAAAAATCGGCCTAGTATCAGGTGCTGCACCAGTGGCTCGAGCATCATGCCGATTAACCCCACCAATAGTGTAAGAATCGTTCAACCAACTGTAGGAGCTCTTAGATAAAAGGTTTATCAAACCGAGTTCCTCGCTTTGGAAGAGCTCCAGTTTTGTTCATAAAGAAGAAGGATGGAACCTTCAGAATGTGCATCAATTACCAGAGCTAAATAAACTAAAAGAACTGATACCCGCTCACAAGGATCAGTGACTTGTTTGACCAAACTCCAAGAATCAAGCTTCTATTCGAAGATCGACATAAGGTCGGGGTATCATCAGGTTGAAATTCGCAAGAAAGATATTCCAAAGACAGCCTTCAGATTCTGTTTCGGTCATCATAAATTCCTATTAATGCCGTTTGGATTAACCAGTGCCCCAACGGTACTCATGGACCTCATCGGTTGTGCAAACCTTATCTAGACAAATTCATGATTGTATTCATGAATGACATCTTAATCTAATCACGAAACAAGGAGGAGCACGAGCAAACATTTAAGACTGATTCTAGAGTTGTTGAAGAAAGAACAATTATATGCCAAGCTTTCTAAGTTTGACTTTTGGCTAAGATAGATAAGATTTCTCGGTCACGTAATCAATAGTAAAGGGATCCAAGTCGACCCCGCAAAGATCGAGGCTATCAAGAATTGGTCAACTCTTAGAACCCCCATAGAGATACGACAGTCCTTAAGACTTGCCACTTATTATAGACAATTATCAAAAATTTCTCAAAGATCACCGAAGCTCTAACAAAACTGACCCGAAAAGACATTAAGTATGATTGGGGCGAGGATCAGGAGACATCATATCAGTTATTAAAGCACAATCTGTGCAGCGCACTTATTTTATCCAAGTGAAGCAATAAATTTGTAGATTACTGTGATGTTTCACACAATGGGTTGATATAGAAAGATAGGGTCATAGTTTATACTTTATGAAAACCTAAGGTTCACTAGATGAATTACACAACGCATGATCTAGATCTTGGAGCAGTAGTCTTTATCCTTAAGTCTTGAAGACATTAGTTGTACGGTAAGAAGTGTACTACAGACCATAAGAGCCTCCAACACATCTTGAACCAAAAAGAGTCAAATATGATGTAACATCGTTGATGGAGCTAATAAGTGATTGCAACTGTGAAATTCGTTATAACCTGAGGAAAACTAATGTGGTTGCAGACGCTCAGAGCCGAAAGGAACAAGTTAAGCCGATAAGAGTACCAGCCCTAGTTATAACCATTCAACCAACCCTTCCTTCTTTAGTTCATGGTGCACAAGTAGAAGCTGTTAAAGAGGAAAATATGAAAAATGAAGCCCTGCACGGAATGGATAAATAGTTTGGGATAAGGGTTAATGAAAATCGATACTTCATGAATGAAGTCTGGTTACCCTGTTTGTGATAGAGTAAGAAAGCTGGTTACAGATGTTGGACTCAAATCAAGATATGTCGTTCATGCCGGATCCAATAAATTGTATTATGACCTTAAGGAGCTATACGGGTGGCCTATCATGAAGGATGACATTGCCACATATGTCAGCAAGTTCCTAACATGCTCCAAGATTAAGATAAAACGTCAGAAACCATTTGGGTAATAGTCGACCGCCTAACCAAATCCGCGCACTCCTACCAATCAAGGAGAACAATAGGATGAATAAGATAGTCCAAACGTACCTCAAGGAAGTCGTCTCCGGACACGGAGTGCCTATTTTAATCATTTTGGATATAGTATAATAACCCGAATTTAATAATTGGCGATTTCGGGGACGAAATCAATTTAAGTGGTAGGTGTTATAATAACCCGAATTTAATGACCATATTAATAACTAAAAATAATAATGACAATAATATCTTAATGACAATTATTGAATCCTAATAATAATGTAACAACACATGTTATATTAAATAAAACTGAAAGGACCTAAGTGATAAATTATACAACTCAGATAAATATAATTAAACTAAACGGGCCTAATTAATAATCAGTAAACTGTACCTAATCGAGCCCAAACCTGATCTAGTAATTAGGGTTAAACTAATATTTATAAACCAATAACCTTAATTCCAAACCCTAAACCCTAATTACCAACTCTGAAAAAGAAGTGCAAAGAACCCGTCGGCTACTGTGGGAGAAGACCAGAGGAAAACCAAGCAATCATTCTCGTTTTCTGCAAATCCGAGGTAACAAACCATACTAAATTATCATGTTCTTGTTAAGTGGTAAAAAAATAATAATAATAATAATATTTGGTATCTGAAAATTGTGTAGCAAATCAAGAAATTAAAACTAGATTTATACGTAAATAAAAGATAAGAAACAAACCTAATATCCGGGTTTTGAGCGGCGGTGATGGTGGTGGTTCGTGACCGGCGGCGCCACACCAGGAACGACCGCAATGGTTCTGGTCAGCGGCGGCCGTTGAGAGAGATGAGCGTGTGAGCCGAGATCGAGCGGGTGAGTGTGAGTGGCGGTGAGGCTGACCGACGAGGGCGGTTGCGATGGGATTTTGGGTGTTGTGTGGCGGCGGCGGCGATGCTAGGTTTTAGGCCGCTGCCGTTGTTGGTTGCACGAGCGAGAGAGGAGCATGAGCGAGGGATGAGGGATAGAAGAGAGAGTAGATGGTGCTGGTTGTTGTGGTGCGCCGGTGAGAGGCGGTGACAGCGGCGGTCGCCGGCCGGAGAGTTAGAGCAGAGAGAGAGAGTGAGGAGTAGAGAGAGAGAGAAGAGAGAGAGTGGAGGTGTGAATGTGTGTGTGTTCGTGGATGGTGTCCGAGAAAAAGAGGGGGAGAAAAAGGAAATGGGTTTGACCCATTGACCCGACCCATTACCTTAATATTTAAATAAACAATTATAATAATTTAATTATTAGTTTAGTTTTATATTTTATTTATTATTCCTATTAATTAATAATTAGTTTTAAACCCGTTTAATAAACCTAATATATTGGAACCAATTCTAAATAAAATAATTAATGGGTAACAAATCAATTAATTATTCACGGTTATATTTACGGTTAATATCAATTAAATGTTAAAACTAGTTATTAAAGGATTAAAATGGAATAAATATATAAATGACTTATTATTTAATTAAGATTCACTTATAAGTTGATTTAAATATTCATTTGAGATTAAAATAAATACACTAAAATTATATGCGGTTGAATACCGATTAAAGTATAAGAAATTACATAATTAATTATTGGAACATCAATTCGATTAATAATGACTAATGAACCATGTTAAGTTTAACAAACAATAATTGTAAACCGAACTTAATAATTATTATTATATATAAAAGTATGTATTAAAATAGTGGATTGGGTAGTTAGAAGACCAACCTAGCTGAGTTCTAATTTAAGTTCGTTCTTATAGATCGAATCGATTCGTAGCGGATTAAATCTGTCGTCGTGATATTGCGGAGCTGCTATTAAGGTACGGATCCCGTACTTCTTTCAGCGTTACTCTTGAGTTGTTCGTTGTGTGAATTGCATGCTAATACTTGACAGTCGAATTTTTATATCTCGTGTCAGTTTCTTTTTCAAAAGCAAATATCGTTTTTAGACGCTCGTAAAACATTTGTGAAAAACATATTTTGAAACCGATCATTTTTATGGCATATTGTGATTGTTGATAAAGCTTTGTGAAATGTGGCCCTTTTTGAATTGAAATGATTATTAAATTTTGAAATGTTATTCGGGCCTTGTTGTTATGCTTGAACCCTAGAAGTTAGACACGAGCTAGGATTACCGAGTGAACTACCTGTGGAGGTACCACAGGCATGCCATTGCGGCACCAATGGCATGACACTTCCGTAACAGTGTGATCGGTTACGGCGTCTCCCTTTTGTTTGCGATTCATGATTGAATGATTGATTGAGATTATGTTTATGATCGATGGAGATCATGTTAGCTCGGGAAATGAGCTGTCCATTATTTCAGGGAGGCGTATGGATGCATCCTAGGCTATGTTATGAGTTTTGCGGAAGTAAGGTGTAATGCCATACACCTCTTCCGGGAAGATGCACTGAGGTGGCCTCTCAGTGTAGTCTTGAGTGATATGAGTGATTGTGAGAATGGTTGTTGTATTTGATATTAGGACGCTCGGTAAAAATAACCCAACCCTTTGTTGCTTCAGCCATTATATTCTTTGCTTGATCTGGTGTGGAGGTGGATATTTATTTTAAAGAAAAATCATTTTCAAAACTTTCCTTTTAAAGAAACTTGTTTTTCAAACATTCTTTAGTCTTTGAATTCGTATTCGTTGCTCTTGAAATCGATCTCCGTACTGGGCGTTTGGCTCATGCTGTGTTCTTTCTTCCGGCAGGTACTCAGGGTTGATGATGGGCAGTGTGCTGAGAGTTGACCGTTATTCGAGGATTTAGATTTAGCTATTTTATTTTAGTATTAGCGATCATGAACATTAGTTAATGTTTAATTTTAATTTTTAATTTGGTAAATTGAAAGCAATTGGTATTTATGTTTAAAGATTTGCAGCTTAATAATGAAGATAAGTTTGCTTTTAGTTAGATGAGGTAGTTAGTTATTAACATCGTCGGTCCAGTCGGGATCGGGGTGTTACAGATGGTATCAGAGCCAGGTTTGCGATTCCTTAGTAAGCAATAGACTTTGGCCTGTGAGATTGGGTAGACCATGGGTTAGGATTTAGTTTGTCAATTCCATACTCCTTCGTTCTTTACGATGATCGTCGCAAAAAAAATTTTCGAAACTCTGTAGATGCCTCCTCGTAGATCGACTCGCGTTCCAAGGAGAAACACCCGCAACGACAGTGACACCGAAGAAGCAGATGCGTCCTTTACTCCTGCTCAGATGGCTACACTGAACCAAACGATCGCTGCTGCTATTGCCCAAGATGTTCCTCAAATTTTGGCGGCCTTTCAGAATCAGGGTAATAATAATACTGGGGTTGTAGATCCGCCGGAAAATGTTCAGGGACCGCCAACTTATAAGCTTTTGGAGAAGTTTCAGAAACAGAAGCCTGATTCTTTCTGTGGGGGTAAGAAACCGATTGATGCAAGGAACTGGATAGCTCATATGGAGAAGATTTTCGAAGTCCTGGAATGCACAGAGAACCAGAAGGTACGTCTGGCTACCTATAAATTGGAAGGAGATGCTCATTCCTGGTGGAAGACCCTGAAGGAGGTAGAGGGTGATGGTTTCCTGGAATCCTTGTCCTGGAGAGATTTCTTGGAGATGTTTTACCAGCAGTACTTCCCAGCGGCCGATATCCAAGCATGCGAAAGAGAGTATGCGAATATCCATCAGGAAAATGACGAGGATGTGAGTGCCTATATGGACCGATTTGTGCGAGTTGCGGGAATTGTTGGCGCTACGGCTGGAACCGCGAAGCAGCAAGCTCACAAGTTCGTATGGGGGCTGCGGTATGAGATTCGCCGACAAATTGTCGACAGGAAATACGAAAAGATCTCGGATGCGGCTGATGCAGCAAAAACCGTGGAAATGGAGAGGGCAGACTTTCGTGCTAATAAGGGAGGTGACCGAAAGAGGGGTCGAGAGGAAAACCGTGGGCAGGGTTCAGACCGTAATGTCAGGTTTCAGTCAGGACAGAATGATGGGAATAGAAACAGGGGATTTCAGCATGGAGCTGACAACCGATTGCCGGTGCCCGATACGTTTAGACTTACCGGATCGGAGCAAACGAATAATAGCCAGGCTATGATTGCTGCGTGTAATGGATGTGGAACATTTCATCCCGGAAGGCCTTGTTTTTGGGAGGCTAGAGCTTGTTTCAACTGTGGTCAGCAGGGGCACATTGCTAGGACTTGTACAGCGCAACCAAAGAATGATCAGCATGGGAATGCGAGGGGAAATCAACATGCTAATAACCAGCAGGATAATGCAAGGAATAATCAGCAACAAGTTAATAATCAGCAGGCGGGTACTGGTAACCAGAGAGGGAATGTCGGTAGAGTTTTCGCCATCACCGAGCATCAGGCTGCAAACGCTCCACGTACGATATCGAGTTAATTTTCCTTGTCGGGCCGAGAGGCTCATGTGTTATTCGATTCAAATTCGACGCATTCTATGATCTCTTCGTCTTTTGATCAGCGTGTTGGTTTGGTTTCTATCTCTACTCCATTGGGGAATTATGTGCTTATTGATTGTGTTGTCTTGATTGTCCGTCATCTGTCGAGAATCATGTTTTTACTGTTCGTTTACATCCTATGTCTATGCGCGTTATCTTCGGTGATCTCAAAGATCCTAATTGTGTCTATCGGGTTTCGACCTAGTAGTATTATTTCAATTGTTTCTGCCATGGATATGAGAAAATTGATTTGAAGTCAAGGTGCCGTCACTTGCAAGTCAGTCAGAGAGCGTCATCTTTATCTCTTCGATAATTTAGTTATCTCTTAGTTTCTTTAGCTGATTCCGAGGACGGAATCCTTTTTAAGTTGGGTAAGTTGTGATAACCGTAAAATTTAAAACACTTCAAATTTAAAAACACACAACTAATCTAAAACATAATACTAAACCTAATAAAGTTATCGGCGGTCGAAACAGGGTGACTTTTACTTTTGGCGATTTCGGGGACGAAATCATTTTAAGTGGTAGGTGTTATAATAACCCGAATTTAATAATTGTCGATTTCGGGGACGAAATCAATTTAAGTGGTAGGTGTTATAATAACCCGAATTTAATGACCATATTAATAACTAAAAATAATAATGACAATAATATCTTAATGACAATTATTGAATCCTAATAATAATGTAACAACACATGTTATATTAAATAAAACTGAAAGGACCTAAGTGATAAATTATACAACTCAGATAAATATAATTAAACTAAACGGGCCTAATTAATAATCAGTAAACTGTACCTAATCGAGCCCAAACCCGATCTAGTAATTAGGGTTAAACTAATATTTATAAACCAATAACCTTAATTCCAAACCCTAATTACCAACTCTGAAAAAGAAGTGCAAAGAACCCGCCGGCTACTGTGGGAGAAGACCGGAGGAAAACCAAGCAATCATTCTCGTTTTCTGCAAATCCGAGGTAAAAAACCATACTAAATTATCATGTTCTTGTTAAGTTGTAAAAAAATAATAATAATAATAATATTTGGTATCTGAAAATTGTGTAGCAAATCAAGAAATTAATACTAGATTTATACGTAAATAAAAGATAAGAAACAAACCTAATATCTGGGTTTTGAGCGGCGGTGATGGTGGTGGTTCGTGACCGGCGGCGCCGCACCAGGAACGACCGCAATGGTTCTGGTCAGCGGCGGCCGTTGAGAGAGATGAGCGTGTGAGCCGAGATCGAGCGGGTGAGTGTGAGTGGCGGTGAGGCTGACCGACGAGGGCGGTTGCGATGGGATTTTGGGTGTTGTGTGGCGGCGGCGACGATGCTAGGTTTTAGGCCGCTGCCGTTGTTGGTTGCACGAGCGAGAGAGGAGCATGAGCGAGGGATGAGGGAGAGAAGAGAGAGTAGATGGTCCTGGTTGTTGTGGTGCGCCGGTGAGAGGCGGTGACAGTGGCGGTCGCCGGCCGGAGAGTTAGAGCAGAGAGAGAGTGTGAGGAGTAGAGAGAGAAAGAAGAGAGAGAGTGGAGGTGTGAATGTGTGTGTGTTTGTGGATGGTGTCCAAGAAAAAGAGGGGGAGAAAAAGGAAATGGGTTTGACCCATTGACCCGACCCATTACCTTAATATTTAAATAAACAATTATAATAATTTAATTATTAGTTTAGTTTTATATTTTATTTATTATTCCTATTAATTAATAATTAGTTTTAAACCCATTTAATAAACCTAATATATTGGAACCAATTCTAAATAAATTAATTAATGGGTAACAAATCAATTAATTATTCACGGTTATATTTACGGTTAATATCAATTAAATGTTAAAACTAGTTATTAAAGGATTAAAATGGAATAAATATATAAATGACTTATTATTTAATTAAGATTCACTTATAAGTTGATTTAAATATTCATTTGAGATTAAAATAAATACACTAAAATTATATGCGGTTGAATACCGATTAAAGTATAAGAAATTACATAATTAATTATTGGAACATCAATTCGATTAATAATGACTAATGAACCATGTTAAGTTTAACAAACAATAATTGTAAACCGAACTTAATAATTATTATTATATATAAAAGTATGTATTAAAATAGTGGATTGGGTAGTTAGAAGACCAACCTAGCTGAGTTCTAATTTAAGTTCGTTCTTATAGATCGAATCGATTCGTAGCGGATTAAATCTGTCGTCGTGATATTGCGGAGCTGCTATTAAGGTACGGATCCCGTACTTCTTTCAGCGTTACTCTTGAGTTGTTCGTTGTGTGAATTGCATTCTAATACTTGACAGTCGAATTTTTATATCTCGTGTCAGTTTCTTTTTCAAAAGCAAATATCGTTTTTAGACGCTCGTAAAACATTTGTGAAAAACATATTTTGAAACCGATCATTTTCATGGCGTATTGTTTGATAAAGCTTTGTGAAATGTGGCCCTTTTTGAATTGAAATGATTATTAAATTTTGAAATGTTATTCGGGCCTTGTTGTTATGCTTGAACCCTAGAAGTTAGACACGAGCTAGGATTACCGAGTGAACTACCTGTGGAGGTACCACAGGCATGCCATTGCGGCACCAATGGCATGACACTTCCGTAACAGTGTGATCGGTTACGGCGTCTCCCTTTTGTTTGCGATTCATGATTGAATGATTGATTGAGATTATGTTTATGATCGATGGAGATCATGTTAGCTCGGGAAATGAGCTGTTGATTATTTCAGGGAGGCGTATGGATGCATCCTAGGCTATGTTATGAGTTTTGCGGAAGTAAGGTGTAATGCCATACACCTCTTCCGGGAAGATGCACTGAGGTGGCCTCTCAGTGTAGTCTTGAGTGATATGAGTGATTGTGAGAATGGTTGTTGTATTTGATATTAGGACGCTCGGTAAAAATAACACAACCCTTTGTTGCTTCAGCCATTATATTCTTTGCTTGATCTGGTGTGGAGGTGGATATTTATTTTAAAGAAAAATCATTTTCAAAACTTTCCTTTTAAAGAAACTTGTTTTTCAAACATTCTTTAGTCTTTGAATTCGTATTCGTTGCTCTTGAAATCGATCTCCGTACTGGGCGTTTGGCTCATGATGTGTTCTTTCTTCCGGCAGGTACTCAGGGTTGATGATGGGCAGTGTGCTGAGAGTTGACCGTTATTCGAGGATTTAGATTTAGCTATTTTATTTTAGTATTAGCGATCATGAACATTAGTTAATGTTTAATTTTAATTTTTAATTTGGTAAATTGAAAGCAATTGGTATTTATGTTTAAAGATTTGCAGCTTAATAATGAACATAAGTTTGCTTTTAGTTAGATGAGGTAGTTAGTTATTAACATCGCCGGTCCAGTCGGGATCGGGGTGTTACAGATAGCATATTCACATCTAGACTTTTGGAAATCGTTACAACAAGCTTTGGGTACAAACTGGGACATGAGTACCAGCTATCACCATCAGACCGATGGTCAAAATGAAAGAAAGATTCAAACCCTAGAACCAAATATATTAACACATTATGTAAGTATAAATATTATGAAAACAAGTTATATAAATGTATTTTATAACCTTTTATACAAGTGGTTTTGAATAAATAACAAGAATCACAAGTTGTTTCAAGTTTATGAAATCCGGATTTTCGGCAGAAATGTTATGTCGACTTTGAAAAATCATAACTAATTCATAACTTAGCGAAATGAGTTGATTCTTGTCTCAAAAGTTAGATCTATTTCTTAACTAAAAATTTGGAGGTTTTCATAATTTAATATGACGTTTAGAACCCCCCCAAATATTATTTGGGAACCCGAAAGTTTGACAGCTCAAAAATGGCCAACATAGGGTCTTTAACGAGCTTTTTCCACAACCTAAACACCTCACAAAATGGCCATTCTTAACTTTAAAAATTCTTTGTATATAGTAGTTTTATGTCTATGAAAACCAAAGCTCAAATCGTTTTGGAGCTTGGTCGAAAACAGCCTAAAAGTAGGCCAAAAAACCTTTAAAAAGCTGGAAAATTATATATATAAACTTGACGTTTTAAGTGGGTTTTATTTATAAACTTGTAAAGTTGGGTGATTTAAAACATAAAAACCTTTATACCAACATATTATCGTATTTTGGGAGTTATTAAGTCCCTCATATCTTTTAGGACTCGGTTAAACGCGTCCGACATCATCATTCATCAACAACGCAAAACCGTCGTTTTTACGCTCATTTTGCCATCACACTTTCGGTGAGTTCTCATAGACCTATTTTCACTATCTATTGGGGTGGAAATACATGCACTATTTTTATATGAACATCAAAACTGTTTATTTCTTATATGTATTACATGTGTGGATCCATCAGCCCTCAAATCATGAACCGTTAATTGCATTTATTTGTAAGCGCGAATATATTGTGGATAGATCTATCGGGTGTCATGTCCCCCATTCGGGTTAGAGTTAATCGGCTAACGGAGGGATGCATATATATTCAACACACGGTATTACGTATGGGAATACTGCACAGAACAAACTCATCTAATTAAGTTTCGGTTGCATGATGGTTTGTGCAATACATACATGGAATTTATGCTTTTTAAATTCAACTATCAATCTCTTAAAAAATATACAGCACCTCACTTTTGTGATTTTTTCTAGAAAATAAAATAAATATATGAAATTTCAGAAAAAAAAAAATATTGTTGAAGAAAAAGTAAAGGAATGTTCTGGATGTAGACCCCATGACATAATAAAATTTAGCCGTTGAATTTGGAAAAATGATGCCAGGAATATTTAATGCCGTTGTCGGCGTAAAAACGTAGTTTAAGAATAAAAAAGGCTGACCAATGCCTAGCCGGCGCTGCCCGTGCACGAGGTTTAAAAAAAAGGAAAAGAAAACGTAAATATAAAAACGTATATCTTTCTGTATTAATACGGTCAAATCATCAAAAATAGTAAAAGTTTTGATATTTTATAATTAACAGTAATATTATTTATTTTTTATCATTTTTAGTAATAAATTTTTATTTTTCTACCAATAATAGTAATGGGTGTCACCAACAACTTTTCAGTTATAAAAAATAGTAGCAACTTTTCATATTTTTATCAATAACAGTAACATATCAAATTAAACCAAACTTTTTTTATTTTTTAAGTTTTTCTAATATTTCATAAACACCAAAATAAACTCAAATTATGTTTCAATTTATTTAATTACATTACTACTATCTTTAGTGACTATTTTTTAATTTCATTAAATTTATTTATTTACAATTTTTATTTTGTCATAACCTTATAAATTTTTAATATATATCCTGAATATTTATTTACGATTAGATAATATTTGATTATTTATTCACAATTATATATAATATGAACTAAAAAAAATACTACGACTCATTTCAATTTCACTTTTTCCAAACGAAAAAACTATGAGGCATTCTATTTTTAGTTTTTCCCAACAAAATAATGTGAACTATTTTGGTTTTGTAGTTTTTTCGATGTAAATGGGTTGTAGTTTTTTTACATGAAAAACTAAAAATAAAAATTGGTTGTAATATTTTTCAAGTAGAAAAACTACAAACCACAGTTATTCATAATTTTTTGTGTTGTTAGAAATTTTAACACCCCGTCTTTGAGAAATATTACGTGGATTTAATTTATTGGTTGATTAAATTATTAATTGCGTTGGGGCAATAGTATGGAGATTAGTGGAATGAACACGTGTCGAGGTCGAGTATACATGTCATTGGTTTATAATTTCAGCGGATTATTATTAATTATGAGACCACAAAATTAAATGAGAATATTGATATTAATTATGAAATATTGATAACGGGGTCGGGTATCGGTGTCGAACACGCGTAATAAACGATATGTTTATATGTATTACACGTTTAACTCTGCTTCCTTTTCATTCATACCAAAAACAATTGAGAAGTGTTGTGTGTGTTTGTTGAATGGTTTGTGATCAATTTCTTTTGGAATTTACTAAAAAGTCGATCAATTTGTAATTTTTTTATTTCAAATGAAAAGTACTACGAATGAAAAAGTATTGTGACTCATTCAATTTTTAGTTTTTTCAATGGAAAAACCATGACTCATTGTAGTTTATAATTTTATGAATGAACAATATTAAGACTCATTTTGCTTTTTTGTTTTTTAAATAAAAAAACTATGACCCATTTAGATTGGAGAAAACTAAAAAATTGAACGATTTGTATTATTTTATTAGCAAAAACTAAGAAAGAGATAGTTCGTAGTTTTTAAGTTGGAAAAAGTGAAAATTGGAATGATTCATAGTATTTTCTCATTCATATTATATATAATTGTGAATAAATAATCGAATATTATCTATCTGTAAATATTCGGAATACAAATTTGGTTTATTTTGGTGTTTATGAAATATTAACTTAATAAAATAAAAAGAATTATGTTTTAATTTGATATGTCACTATTAGTTATAAAGTTTAAAAAGATGTTACTATTTTTGATAATTAAAAAGTTGGTGACCTGCTAAACAGGTTTGTAGGTCACCCATTACTATTATTGATAGAAAAATAAAAAGTTGTTACTATAAATGATTAGAAATAAATAATGTTACTATTAATGATAAAAATGTGAAAACTTGTTACTATTTTAGGTCATTTGCCCTATTACCAATATAACTATTTACAAACTTCATTTTGAACCGTGAAGCTAGCTGCCAGGCAGCTGAAGCAGCCAAGTAAGCAGCTGGCTTATTTTATTACTTTATATATAATATATATCGTTTTTGTTTTTCTATAATAACTTTTGATATATTATAACTTATAAAAGTTTGAGTATATCATTATGATCGCATTGTTTTTATCTACATTTCGATATAAAATTTATCGCCGTCGGAACTATATTTATTAAGCAGGCAGACATGGAGCTGGCTAAATATTTTATTTTATATATGTACATACTTGTTTTTTTCTATTATAACGTTTGATATATTATGTTTTATAAAAATTCAAATATATCATCATAATCGTTTTTCTTTTATCTACATTTAACATAAATTTGTATTTCGTCTCAGCTATTTTAAAATGACAAATTTTTTATTACTTAGTTGATTGATCGGTCGCACTTTTTCACTGTTCACCGAATACTAAGGTTAGCTGGTAGATAGATAAACGACAAACTTACATATATATATATATATATGTATATGTATGTATGTATATAACATATTTGTTTTTTCTGTGATAACATTTGATATATTATATTTTATTAAAATTTGAATATATTATTATGATCGTATTATTTTAATATACATTCTGATATAAAATTTGTTATCGTCGGAACTATTTTTATTAGGCGGGTAGGTATGCAGCTAACTAATTATTTTATTTCATATATAGTATCTTTGTTTTGTTTTTGTGTTATAGAGTTTAATATATTATTGAAACGCCTCGTTCTAATAACGCGACGCTTTTACTAAAACTCTGCAACATAAACCACAAATCCAATATAATAAAAGTATTCTAAGTTCAAACCTCAAATTTAGTGCATAAATAAACTAAATCCATAACATTCAGAGTACGCAAAAAATAAATTATCTAGTTATTACAACCAAATCGAAAGTCTAGGGATCTACCCTTCCCAATTACAATTTCAGCGATAATAACAAAAAGTGCGGAAGTCTATCTAATACCACGAGCCTCAAACCCTTGACCCTGAAGCTGGTGCTTTCCCCTTATCAGCTAAACCTGAAACATTGACTCCACAACTGGGATTAGTCGTCGCCTAGCGAGTAACAGATTTAATATCACAAATAAACATGAATAACATGAATGATACAAGTATCGGCACAAAGTCAACATGTGTAGCATCCGGCCTTCCCAGCAGTGCGTCCACGAATAGGTAGTCTGTGTAGCATCCCAACAATGCATACGCAGTAACACAGCTTGCGGCACTCCCGACTTATAGCGTATAAAAATAACATGCAGCCACACAGACATGCAATCATCACATAATTACATAGTATGCATACCGGGGAGTAAGGGTTATCATGTAACAATTCATGGTGATGAAAAAGAATAGCAGGTATCAAAGGCAATATGACAGCAAAATGGATAAACACGGTAAAAGAAATGAAACAGATAACCAGCACAAACATATTATAAATGATCATTTATGAAATTAAATAAATTACTCACAGTGCTTGCAAATCTGTAACTCGCCAAGCGGCTAATCAATATCAGCTATACCACTATCGATAGTTACCCCGTCCCGATCAAATCACTAGAATCCTGATTACAAAGTACATTGTCTACTGATCAATATCCTTAACTTTATAATTTACGATGCCCACTATCTAATTTTATTTATTAATTAAAAATTCAGGAATTAAGTCGGTAAATTTCTATTTATTTGCTAATAATTTACTAACCCCTTCGTTGATAAAGTATTTGTACTTCTCTGCATAAAATGATTTATTGTTTTTACATTATTAAATAACTTTATAAATTAAGGTAATAATTTAACCTTAGTTACAACAATTATTAATTGAAGTTGCATGAATACTCACCAACTTGAGTTAAATAACTAAATTATTTACTTATAGAATATTTAATTCCCTTTACATAGATCCTATTACAATTTAAAAGAATAGTTCCACCCACTTAAGTTAATTAACCAATCCAAATCTATCTAGTTAAAAATGAACGCATAATTAATTAAAGGGAAAAGAAAGATGGCACAATGCGAATGTGCATTGACTACCAGGAGCTGAATAAGTTGACAATTAAGAACAAGTATCCGTTGCCGAGGATAGATGACTTGTTTGATCAGCTACATGGGGCAAGTGTGTTCTCTAAAATTGACTTGAGGTCGGGATACCATCAGCTGAAAGTTCGAGAGGAAGATGTGCCTAAGACAGCTTTCAGGACACGTTATGGGCATTATGAATTTCTGGTTATGCCTTTCGGGTTAACCAATGCCCCGACTGTTTTGATGGATCTGATGAACAGGGTATGTAGACCGATGTAAGAAAAATCGATGATAGTGTTTATTGATGACATCCTAGTGTATTCCAAGACTGAAGCGGAGCATGCTGTTCATCTAACAGAGTTATTAGAATTGTTAAGGAAGGAAAAGTTGTACGCCAAATTCTCAAAGTGTGAGTTTTGGCTGCAACAAATTCAGTTTTTGGGACATGTTATTTCGGGAGCTGGGATTTCTGTAGATCCTGCTAAAGTTGAAGCCATAAGAAACTGGGAACCGCCTCGTTCAGCTACAGAAGTCAGAAGTTTTCTTGGGTTGGCGGGCTACTATAGGAGGTTTATTAAGGACTTTTTGAAAATTGCAGTTCCTTTGACTGCATTAACAAAGAAGAATGCACCGTTTGTTTGGGAAACCGTGCAGCAATAAGCATTTGAGATATTGAAGAAGACATTAAGTAAAGCACCGATACTTGCTCTACCGGAGGGCAATGAGGATTTTGTGGTTTACACGGATGCTTCGAGGTTGGGATTGGGCGCTGTATTGATGCAGCGTGGAAAAGTAATTACTTATGCCTCTAGACAGCTTAAGCAACACGAGAAGGATTATTCGACTCACGATTTGGAGTTGACCGCAGTTACGTTTGCATTGAAGTTGTGGAAACACTATCTATATGGAACTAAGTGTCAATTGTATACGGACCATAAGAGTCTGAAATATATCTTTAGTCAGAAGGAGCTTAACATGAGGCAACGTAGGTCTATGGAACTTATTAAAGACTACGATTGTGAGATACTCTACCATCCTGGAAAGGCTAACGTGGTAGCCGATGCTTTGAGTCGCAAAGCTTATTCTAAAGACTGCTGCTACATGATGACGTCTACGATGTTAACCTCCACTATTATTGACGATGTTAAAGCCGCTCAGGGGGAAGCTTTGAAGGAAGAAAATGTTGGTGCTGAGGATATTAGGGTACAAATTAAGAATATGGAAACGAGTGAATCTGGATTGAAAGGTATATATGGAAGGATCTGAGTGCTGAAGTTTGGTGGTATGAGAAAGGTGATTATCAAAGAAGCACATCAATCCAAGTTTTCTGTAAATCCCGGGAGCACAAAGATGTACAACGAGCTGAAAGTAGACTTTTGGTGGCCGGGATTGAAGAAGGTTATAGGCTATTATGTTGAAAGATGTCAGACTTGTCGGCTTGTGAAAGCTGAACATCAGCAACCATACGGCAGTATGCAACCGCTTCCCATTCCGGAATGGAAGTGGGAACACATAACCATGGATTTCGTCACCAAGTTGCCGAAGACTAGGCGTCAGCATGATGCAGTTTGGGTGATTGTTGATAGATTGACCAAGTCGGCACACTTTATTCCGATAAGAGAGGGCTATTCTTTGGAAAAGTTAGCACAGATTTATATGGACGAGATTGTTGCTAGACATGGAGTGCCTAAGTCTATTGTATCGGATCGGGATAGCCGATTTACTTCGAACTTCTGGTCGGCTTTGCAAGAGGGATTGGGTACGAGGATTACTATGAGTACAGCTTACCGTCCGCAAACCGATGGTCAAAGTGAAAGGACTATCCTGACACTTGAAGATATGATGCGGTCGTGTATATTGGATCTCGGTGGTAATTGGGACGATCATTTGCCACTGATAGAGTTCTCGTACAACAACAGTTATCACGCGACGATTAAGAAGGCACCTTTTGAGGCACTATATGGGAGAAGGTGTAGGACTCCTACTTGTTGGAGAGAAACTGGGGAAACGCCGATTGCTGGGCCGGCATTGTTACAAGAGACAAATGAGAAGATACAGCTGATTAGACAGAATATGAAAGCGGCCCAGGATCGTCAGAAAAGTTATTACGACAGGAGGCACAAACCAATCAGCTTTAAGGTAAATGACTGGGTTTATTTGAAAGTATCACCTATGAGAGGTGTTACACGTTCTGTAAAGAGAGGCAAGTTGGCTCCGAGATTTGTTGGGCCATTCAAGATTATCGAGAAAGTAGGAAACCAGTCTTACCGTTTAGAGTTGCCTGAAGAAATGTCAGGCATACACCCGGTGTTCCATGTGGGGAACCTTAGAAAATCATTCACTACCGACAACGAGGATTGGGCTAATCACACAGAGTTGCAAATTGACGAAAGGCTTCGATACGTGGAGGAGCCGGAATGTGTTCTGGATACCAAAGTGAAGAAGCTAAGGAGTAAAGAGTTAGAGATGGTGCTTGTACGTAGGAAGCATCATAAAGGAGCAAATCACACTTGGGAGACAAAGTCTGAGATGATGAAGAAATATCCGCAACTGTTTGAAGCCAAATAACTTCGAGGACGAAGTTTTACCGTGGTGGAGCCCATGCTGTAACATCCTCGGATTTAAATTATTGTAATTGGGATAATTAGATGAATTTTTGTATAATTAAGTTGGATTACGAAAATGATTATGTATCTGGATATTTGAAAGTTGGTTGCTATTTTAAGAAATTAAGAAGTTTGAGAATTTTGAATTATAATTATGGAGTACTATGATTTATAATGGTTAGTAATGATAAAACTAAGACAAAATCAGTATTTAGTGATATCAGATAAGTTAAGGGGCTAATGTGCCAAAAGCCGAAACTTGAGAAATAAAAGACCTTTGGTCATTTATTATGGTTCATTCTCATTTCAAAGAGTTCTCTCAAGCCCTCTCTCACTCTCACTCTAGATCCTTGCTGAAATTCGAATTTGTGGAATTAAATTCGTAGATTAAAGCTATATATTAACAAGATTCAAGGGGATTTGGAGGTAAGAACATAGTTTTAAGTTTGAGGTTTTATTTTGAAGAATAAAGATACAAAATTCGGATTTTAATCTGAATAAATGTTGATTGCATGTATGTTTAAGCAGTTGGAAATCACTAATTGAAGGTTACTGAAGCATTCGAAACAAGAATCAACCATTAATTCGTCCAAAAAGGTTAGAAATCTGACCTTTTATTAAGTTTTGTGTTCTTGAGGTTTTTACTTATTTTTGGTCCAATCTGGACGAAATTGGATGTTAATGATATGGAAAATGATGTAGAAACAATCAATATATGATAATATATCATATGTATGGATTGCATGTTGTTAAAAATGAGTTTTGGCAATTTTCACTTAAAAACCCGTAGCTGCGACCTGCATTTCTGCAAGTGAACTCGGCGAGTTCATTGGGGAACTCGGCGAGTTCCCAAGAACACTTGAATAAATCTTCAAAAATTCATAAGTGATGGATCCGAATTCGGTTGGGACCCGAATTCGGATGTGACCTGAACTTAGATGGGACCGAAATCGAATAAAGAACCGAACTCGGATGGACCCGAATTCAGATGGGTTAACGTAATTCGGACGGGTCCGAACTTCGGACCTGAACTCGGCGAGTACCCTTGGCCAACTCGGCGAGTTCTATGCATTTCTTGAGTAATTCGGATGGGGTTTTAAAGACCCGAAATTATGGAAAAGTAATCACACCTTTGGGATATTTTTGGTAATATATTAAGATATATAATGAAGGGTTATTTGGGAATAATAACACACCAAATGATGGTTTTTAATATGAGTTTCGGATGACGGTACCGAATGTTGTAATACTATTATTTGTACAAATTGATGCTAATTTGTTAAAGAGCATGTAATGATGATATGTTTATCATATGAAAATGTAACAGGTCCCTTGTGGTGTTGTTTAACCCACAGTGGGGGTACTTTGTGATCCGGTTGAAAGCCCGAGGAGAAATAAAATTGACTGAAATTAACTAACGCACCCACTGTGAGTACATATGATTTCGCATGTTTATATCTGCTTTATGTTAGCTATTGCCTGCTGAGACATGTTGCTTCATTATCGTTTGGAATTCTAGTAACTTGCGTAGATTTAGATGCACATTCATACTTGTTACATGTCCGTTCTTTTGTTGTGCATCTAACGATGGACCGGCGGGTCTCATCTGTTACTCCGATGTTACTGCGCTATATGACCCGGAGCTGATCCCTCCGAGGTTCTGGTAGGCAGTAAGTCATCCCCGATGTTATGTCTGTCTCAGATGGTTGGTTTATATGCCGAGCTTTGGGCTCGTAGGAGCGACGACTCATGTGTATCGTACTTTGTGTACATGGAGAGTGCACGATGTGTGTCGTCGGTGTTACTCTCGTGGGGCTTCATAAAGATTTATAAAATGCGTAAATCTGTGTATTCACTATGCAATCGCTTACCCCTCAGTTGTTGACATTTTTACAGGAAAAGGAAAATCTGCTGCCGGACCTTCTAGTTAGGTCAATATTTGAAGTTTTGAAGAATATCTACTACTCAGCTTGGTAATTGGAAAATGGGATTGTTATTGTAATATGTATTTGGGATGATGTAATGTTATTGAGTATGTAGACTTACATTTGGTACCTTGTAGCACCATAGGGTGTTTAAAACAATTGTATTACTTTTATCTTGTACTTTAATGCTTCCGCACTTTAATTAAGCTTTCAGATCATTATGTAATTTATGTTTGGTGATTAATCCTGGGTGTATTGTAATGATGGTTATTGTGGCAAGGGTGTCACATGTTGTTTCATATTCATTTGGAATCCTAACTTGCGTATATTTTGATGCACATTGTTTCTTGTATACATGTTGCTACATGTTCCGTTTCTTTGTTATGCATCAACGTAATGGACTTTCGACCTATAAATTGTATTCTGATGCTACTGAGGCTGTATGTGATCCCTCTAAGGTCCCGAAGGGCAGGTGTAGCATCCTCGATGGTAATTTTTGCCTCATTTGATTTATTTATTCTGTGCAATGGCAAGGTGGAGTTGTAAGCTCATATATGTTTTCGTACTTTGTCTACGAAGGGGTGCACGACGTTTGTCGCTGGTGTGACTCATATGTGCTGCATAAAGACTTATGGAATATGAAATCTTTATATTCACTAAGCATCTCTTACCCATTAGTCGTTTAACATTTTTTTCAGGGAAAGGAAAACCCGCTGCTGGTACGTCTAACTAGGTCAATACTTGAAGTTACTTGAGGACTCTACAAATCAATCTTTGTAAGACTCATGTGTGCTGCATAAAGACTTATGGAATATGAAATCTCTATATTCACTAAGCATCGCTTACCCATTAGTCGTTCAACATTTTTTTCAGGGAAAGAAAAACCCGCTGCTGGTACGTCTAACTAGGTCAATACTTGAAGTTACTTGAGGACTCTACAACTCAATCTTTGTTACTAAATAATGGAGATTCTTATTGTGAAGACCACCCCTTCCGGGGCAGTTCTCACCAGTCAAGGTCCCACATCATGCAATACGATATCAACCATACTAAGATAGGGTAATTAAATTGCGGAATAATAAAATTACATGTACATGCTAATAAGATTTAAGTTTAATACAGATTAAGTTTTTAAATATAAACTTATAAAGGGCACAAGTCTAATCTAATTCATGTCATCATATTATCAAAATAAATCTACCCAGATCACCACAATATCATCATCCAATTAGTACCAATATGAGATTGTTGAGTAGAGGTCTATGATACTTCTGTCTTGATCGTGTAAGACCTAAGAACTAGGTCCGGCAGGTGACTTTCCTTTGCTTTTTCCTGTAAAATATTAAAGCAACATCTGTAAGCAAAGCTTAGTGAGTTTATAGATTTTCAATATTAACATGCGTGTCAAGCGGAGTCATAATTCTAAGCGTGATAAGTCTTGGCTGCCGCTACAGCCCTCATCATGATTGAGATATAGTATCTTAAGATCGGATGATGTTCAAACCACACTCACGCTTATATCGTGGGGATCAGCCACATACTGGGCTAGCTACCAGTAGGTCAACATGGCCGAACATCGGAGGTCATTACCAAGTTCGTGAGAACTGGTGGAATAGCCGGGTCTAGAACAATAGACCATAAGGGCTAGTCAAGCTGAATAAATCTTATCAAATCTGATCAATGTAGTAAGCATAAGTCTTAGAAGTCATGATAGCAACGAATCATAAAGCAAAGTCTGAAACGCTAATAAATGCAATATGAAATGATAAGCAAATAGCTATCATGATTCACTGGGCAACACCCATCCATGGTGTGCACAGGTCTCATTCCAGCTGATAAATGAATGTCAAATAATGTACAGCATCAATATATCTCAAACGGATCTTTGCATGTTCAATTTGAATATCTATAACTCACAGTGTTGGGGTCTTGGTCAAACAGATATATGAATCTGCCACCTGAGTTATCTCAGGATTTTGTCTTTCTGTTCTGTCAAATCAAGTCTCTGACCCGCTTTAAATCTTTTAAAATCTTTGTCTAAATGTTCAGAATTTCACTGAACCTGTCCAGAATTATCATAATATACCATATCAATATCATATCATTATCATCTTTTCTTTTAGTCGTTAAAATCTTTATTTTATCTGATTCTGATAATTTGTTAGTTCATATATCATCTTAGATTTGGAATAAAATCAGATTTTGAATTATAAGGAAATAGATTCGAATTTAGATTCGAACCCTTCCAACACATGCATGCTTCGAATCTGTTTGCTTAGATTCGAACCACACCAGCCCATGCATATATTTCGAATCCATTGGCTTACACCATTCGAATCTAATCATCTAAACTTGAATTGTATGAGTGTGTGTCTCGAATCTATTCACCTAGACTCGAAGGTGAATGAGTTCGAATCTATGCATGGCCTTCGAATCTAGGCATTCTCGAATCTAATGGTTAGATTCGAGTACATTTCAAATCTAATTCCATTTTCGAATCTGTTCTATGTATTCTCGAATCTGATCAAAATGTTCTCGAATCTGATCATATTTACAATTCTAAAACTTGAATTTCTAAGGCATAAATCGCAAATATGATCAATATTATGCCTATGTTTGATTATCTTATACTTATTCTAGTTAATTTTGATAAAAATAGCTTCAAATATCATAAAATTTAATAGATTCGAGAATACCGTATATATATAAAACGTAAAAATACAAAAATCTTACCTCAATTCGTCTGAATTCACGCAGGAATTGGTATATTCGTGTAGTATTCGCCGAGATCTTCCTAACGGTATATATATCTTGATAATCGGACGGTCGGTTTAGGAGAATTTCTAGAGAGAAGTTAGAGAGAGAAAGCTAGAGAGAGAGTTTAGAGAGAGAGAGTTAGAGAGAGAGAGTGCAAATCAGATTTGTGAATATAATTCTCGTTTATATACGTCTTCTAGTTATATTTGCTAGCTAACTCACTTTTATTTTTGTATATTATATCTCTTTTATTTAATTTTCTTTAATAATTAATTAATTCATAAATTAAATATTTATATAATTTAATTAATATTTCATTATTAATTAAATTATAATTCAAATAATTCAACATTATTACATTATCGGTTCAAAATATTACTGAATTTATGACTAGATAAAATTAGGTTGTTACAGAATGGGCTCCACCACGCACAAACTTCGTCCCCGAAGTTAGCTAGATTCGAACAGACCGGGATATGTAGCTTTCATAACATCTCTCAATTCCCAAGACTGATGCGAACCTTTGTGGTGTTTCCACTGGACGAGCACCATCTGTATCTCTTTATTCCGAAGCTTTTTGGTCTTCGAGTCCAGAATACGTTCTGGCTCTTCAACCACGCGAAGCTTCTCATCAATCTGCAAGTTAACATGTGGTATCTGAACTTCCCTTTCATCAGCTAAACTCTTTCTCAGATGACTGACATGAAATACAGGATGTATTCCTGCTAAGTCAACCGGTAGTTCAAGACGATAAGATTGATTTCCAATCTTTTCCACAATCTTGAACGGACCAATAAATCTCGGAGCTAGCTTGTTTCTTTTAATGAACCGCACCACATTCTTCATTGGGGATACTTTCAGCATCACCCAATCGTTAACTGCAAAACTGATTGATCTATGCCGATTGTCATAATATGATTTCTGCCTGCTTTGAGCTTCAAGAATATTCCTTCTAACGAGTTGAATCTTTTCGTGAGTCAACTGTAGAAGGGCAGGACCCGCTATTGGCGATTCGCCTGTTTCGCGCCAACAGGTAGGAGTTCTGCACTTTCTTCCGTACAAAGCTTCAAAAGGAGCCATCTTGATCGTTGAATGATAACTGTTATTGTATGAAAATTCGACCAACGGCAAGTGGTCATCCCAGTTACCACCTAAATCAAGAATGCAGGCACGAAGCATATCTTCAAGAGTTAGAATAGTACGCTCACTCTGGCCATCTGCATTTGGATGATAAGCTGTACTCATGGAAATCCGAGTACTCATCCCTTCTTGTAATGCTTGCCAGAATCTGGATGTGAAGCGACTATCACGATCAGAAACGATAGACTTTGGCACACCGTGACGAGAGATAATTTCTGTGATGTATATCTGTGCCAATCTATCGAGAGAATAAGTTTCTTTCATCGGTATGAAGTGAGCTGACTTCGTTAATCGATCCACGACTACCCAGATAGAGTCGTGCTGTCTTTTGGTCTTCGGCAGCTTTGTGATGAAATCCATAGTTATATGCTCCCACTTCCACTCGGGAACTGGTAGTGGTTGCATATCCCCGAAGGGTTTCTGATGTTCTGCCTTAACCATCTGACAGACTCTGCAGCTTTCAACACACTTACCGATATCTTTCTTCATTCCTGGCCACCAGTAATCAGCTTTCAGATCAAAATACATCTTTGAGCTGCCAGGATGAATGGATAACTTGGACTGATGAGCTTCGGACAGAAGAGTGCTACGAATAGAACCATATTTAGGAACCCAGATTCGGTTTCCCTTGAGACAGTGAAGTCCCAAATGGTTCAGAGTCAGAAATTGTAACTGCCCTTTAAGATTTTCTAAATCTATGTTCTCTTCTTTCAGCGCTTCGGTTTGAGCAACTCGAATATCTTCAATAAGATCAGAAGAGAATATAACTGGAGTTAGGGCATAGCAGCACTTTTCAGGATACACTTTTCTACTCAACGCATCCGCGACAACATTTGCTTTGCCGGGATGATATAAGATCTCGCAGTCATAATCCTTGATAAGCTCCAAGGATCGACGCTGTTTCATGTTCAGATCTTTCTGAGTAAAAAGGTATTTGAGACTCTTATGATCGGTGTAGAGCTGACACCGAGTCCCATAAAGATAATGCCGCCAGATTTTTAGAGCAAAGGTGACGGCAGCCAACTCAAGATCATGAGTTGGTGCACTTTTCTCGTAATCCTTTAATTGCCTTGAAGCGTAGGCAATTACTTTTCCCCTTTGCATAAGAACACATCCTAAGCCAGTACCAGAAGCGTCGCTGTAAACAACGAAATCGTCGTTACCTTCTGGCAAGGCTAGGATCGGCGCTTGAATCAACTTTTGTTTCAGAATATCGAATGCCTCTTGCTGTTTATCGGTCCAAACGAAAGGAGTATTCTTCCGTGTTAGCATTGTAAGCGGCACAGCAATCTTTGAGAAGTCCTTTATGAATCGCCGATAATAACCGGCCAATCCAAGGAAACTTCTTATCTCTGAGGCATTGCGAGGTGTTTGCCATTTCTGAACAGCCTCGACTTTTGAAGGATCAACGGAAATTCCTTCGCCAGAAACAACATGGCCAAGGAACTGGATCTATAAGAATTAAGATAGAATTTCAAATTCTGAGGTGAATCATAGAATAGTTAAGGAAACAGCTCAAGACTTATATAATAGATATTATACCTGTCTGAGCCAGAATTCGCACTTAGAAAACTTTGCATAGAGTCTTTCTTTTCTTAATAACTCTAGCAATTGTCGTAGATGAATAGAATGATCAGCCTCCGTTTTGGAGTAAATCAGAATATCGTCTATGAACACGATAACTGATTTATCCAACATTGGTCTGCACACACGGTTCATGAGATCCATGAATGCCGCTGGTGCATTTGTCAAGCCGAACGGCATCACGAGAAATTCGTAATGGCCGTATCTTGTACGGAAAGCTGTCTTTGGAACATCTTCTTCTCTGACTTTTAACTGATGATACCCAGAACGGAGATCTATTTTTGAAAAGTAACTGGCTCCTTGTAACTGATCAAACAGATCATCGATTCTGGGCAGAGGATACTTATTCTTTATTGTAACCTTGTTCAACTCACGGTAGTCGATGCACATACGGAAAGTTCCGTCTTTCTTTTTAACAAATAGTACTGGTGCACCCCACGGAGAAGAACTCGGTCGGATAAACCCCTTCTCCAACAGCTCTTGCAGTTGTTTTGACATTTCCTGCATTTCTGCAGGTGCAAGTCTGTATGGAGCTTTTGCGATAGGAGCCGCACCAGGAACCAAGTCAATACTGAACTCGACTTGTCGTTCCGGTGGCACTCCGGAAATATCGTCAGGAAATACGTCTGGGAACTCACAGACGATAGGAATGTCAGATAATGATTTCTTTTGGGCTTCAGAGATAGATTCAGATGCGACATAGCATACGTAGGATTCATGACCCTTAGATAAATACTTATGCGCTTTTTCAACAGATATGAAGCAGTGTGCACCTTTCCGCTTCTCACCCTTAATTTCAAGTTCTCGGCCGTCTGAAGATTTGATTTTGATTACTCGTCGGTTGCAGATAATTGTGGCCTCGTTGTTCATTAGCCAATCCATGCCGATGATGACGTCAAACTCTTTCAAGGGAATCGGGATAAGGTCGAGGTTGAATACAATATTATCTACGAGTAATGTGCAGTTTCGATATACAGAATCAGCCATAACATAGCTGTTACTGGCTGTCTCAATGTCTAATATAACTGGAAGCTTTGATGGGAACTTAGATAGTCTCGATGCAAAAGAAGTCGATATGAAAGAACGACTTGCGCCAGAATCAAATAGCACGCGAGCAGGTATGGTATTTAATAGAAACGTACCGGTGACTACGTCAGGTGTTTCTCTCGCCTCTTCAGCCGTTATTTGGAAAGCTCGAGCCCGTGCAGTCGGCGTTGCAGCAGAACTTTTCCCTGTAGAACCTCCTGCTGATGATTGAGACTGATAACGCGGTCCGCTACGACACTGGTACATAAAGTGTCCTCTTTTTCCACACTTCGCACATCCTCGTCCCTGCTGCGGACATTCATCACTGCTGTGACCGATCATGTTGCACGCGAAGCAAGTAACGTCTTCTGGATTACATAACCCCATATGAGACTTTCTGCATCTCTTGCAGAATCGTGGCTCGTTTGTCAGTGAGTAGGCTTGCGCTTTCGGTTGTGAACTATGCTGATAGGATTGCTGAGATTGTTGGGACTAAGACTTATTCGGCCTAAAGAATCTGCCAAATCGTTGTTTCTTTGGAGGAGACGGATTCATCGGATTAGTAGACGGAGCGTAGAGCTGATCACCATACTCTAAGTAACCTCGCTCGATTTGTCTAGCTGCTTCTACCATTTCTAGATAACTCTTGTATTTAATCGCGCTCATCGGATGTCTGTATCTAGGATTGAGTCCTACTCGGAACCTATTCATTTTCCTTTCTTCAGTAGCAACCTGGTATGAAGAATAACCGCATAATCGCGAAAACTCGTGCTCGTATTCGTCGACTGTCTTTGTTCCCTGAGTCAGCTGCATCAGTTGTACTTCCATTTTATCTCGCTGGTCGACCGGGCAGTATTTCGCATTGAACATGTCTAGAAACTACTCCCATTCTAAAGTCTGAATCACCTC
>JAANYP010004341.1:0-34194 GCA_020465985.1 Centrapalus pauciflorus
TTTCTTCTTTTCTGCTTGTTGAATCTTTACTAGTGAAGAAAATATTCCCAACTTTATGTTTGAGAATAGGGTTTATTATGATAAAAATCAAACTTGTTTTTAATTTTTTGCAATTTAGTCCTTTGTGTTATTTTTTATCTATAAAATGCTTAAGTTATTTAAAATTTTTTGATTTTTGAAAATCCACCTATTATAACTTGGTTTTTTTGTTTTTTTGAAACTCGGTTTACGTGGGGTTATAAGTTAAATTTTTGAAAACCAGAAATAAATTTTACTAGAATTAAACCGTTAAAAATGAAAAGCAATGTTTATTTTTCATAATGAACTCTTCAGAGAGTATGATGAAGACTTTTTCAATTTTAATATCTACTGATCAAGCTATGGTTGCAAGAATTGAAGAGTTTAAGCGCCATATTTGCTATACATATGTTTTAAAGTAAAAAAAAACAATCATTCACTATGGGATGCGGTTAATAATGATAATTAAAAGTATTGGTTGATTTTATATAATGAAATAATTCATTACAGTCGTATGAGATAATTTTGCATTCCTCAATAACTTAGGGGTAATGAAATTCATTATCATATGAGATAATTTTGCATTCCTCAATAACTTAAGAAATGAAACATTTTATGTACAGTCATTTTTTACGAAAACGTTTTAAGTTGATGGACTTTTATGAAAACGTTTTTGGTGCAGTGATCAACTAGACCAAGCTAATTTTACAATTTTAGTGATGATTACAGAAACATTATTATCATAATTTATAAAATGTTTTTCATTTCTATTAGTTGTAAACTTTTGCCCAAATTCAAACTACTAGGACCTTGTGTAATTTTATAGGACCATTAGGGGACGGAAAGAACAAGTTTGGAGTTTTGCAGCTTATTCATCTTCAGTACCTGAAAGAGCTGCTGCAGCTTCTTGAATTGGGCGAACAAGACTACAAGAGTCACCCAGTCAACAACATGCTGTTGACGACCAACACCACAACGATCATCTCCCCAAATCACCTACTACAAAATCCAAAACATTACTTTCACCATAAAAATGTCAAACTTCAATTAAAACCACCTTCAACATCTTCACAACTTTTATCGCCAAGCTTTAACACTGATTCTTATACAGTAAGTCCAGCCACTATATCACTGAGTTCATCCTCTAATGATCAAGTTAAAGATTGCAATGCTCATATTATTAGATTCTGTGAAATTGGTAATCTTCAAAAGGCCGTGGATTTGGTTTTTAAATCTGAAGAAACCATTATTGATTTGAAGAGTTACTGTGACATTCTGCAGCTTTGTGCCGAGTCAAAGGCTTTGCATCATGGCAAGAAAGTCCACAATTTGATATGTTCGAGGGGTATTGAACTTGATTCCGTTCTGGGTTCAAAGCTTGTGTTTATGTATGTCTGCTGCGGGGATCTGAGGGCAGGGAGGAGGATTTTTAATAACATTGTGAAAGAGAATGTGTTTCTATGGAACTTTATGATGAATGCGTACGCAAAAATGGGTGATTATGAGGAGAGTGTGTGTTTGTTCAATATGATGCAAGAAGTGGGGGGAGTTGAACCTGATTCTTATACATTTTCTTGTATATTAAAGTGCTCGGGAGCGATTGAGAATGAAAATTTAGGGGAAATGATCCATTGTAATGTTATAAAGATGGGGTTTGGATATGATAATTCTGTTGTGAATTCCATGATTGCAATGTACTTTAAGCGTGGAAACATTGATAATGCACGCAAGCTGTTTGATAATTTGCCTGACCGAGATGTGATTACTTGGAATACTATGATAAGTGGATATGTGGCCAACGGTCTGGCAGAGATGGGTTTTGAAGTTTTCAAACAGATGCTTGGTTCTGGACCTAGCGTTGATTTGGCTACATTGGTTAGCGTTGTTGTTGCCTGTGCAAATATAGGTTCCCTTGCATTGGGCCGAGCAGTTCACGCTTATGCAGTAAAATGCAAATTCGACAAGAAAATGAAGTTTAGCAACACATTACTTGATATGTATTCAAAATGTGGTGATATGGAAGCTGCCCTTCAAGTATTTGAGAACATGTTTGAAAAAAGCGTTGTTTCATGGACTTCAATGATTGCTGGATACACAAGAGAAGGTCGATCCAATGAGGCAATTGAGTTGTTCCTTGACATGAAAAAGGAAGGCGTTAAGCCAGATAATTTTACTGTCACGAGCATCCTGCACTCATGTGCGTCAAACGGTTCATTACAAAAAGGAAAGGAAGTGCATGATTACATCAGAGAAAACCAAATGCAATCTCTACCGGTTTCAAATGCTCTCATGGACATGTACGCTAAATGTGGAAGCATGGATGCTTCATATTCTGTTTTCTCCGAGATGCCTTTTAAAGACATCGTCTCATGGAATACCATGATTGGAGGTTACTCGAAGAATGGCCTTCCTAGTGAAGCACTTGATTTGTTTATTGAAATGCAACGTGTAATCAAACCTGATAATGTAACGATCACATGTATCCTTCCTGCATGTGCCAGCCTAGCAGCTTTTAACAAAGGCCGCGAGATTCACGGGCACATTTTGAGAAAAGGGTTGTTGTCAGACCAATACATTGTGAATGCACTAATTGACATGTACATTAAATGTGGCGCGTTAGTTCTAGCGAAATCACTATTCGATATGACCAGTATGAAGAATCTAGTCACCTGGACCATCATGATTGCTGGTTATGGCATGCATGGATTCGGACACAAAGCTGTATCGACCTTTAAAACGATGTGTGATAAAGGTATCAAACCTGATGAAGCTTCATTTACTTCTATACTCTACGCCTGTAGTCATTCCGGGTTGCTCCATGAAGGTCGGAAATTCTACAACATCATGGTAAATGACTACAAGATGGAACCAAAGTTAGAACATTATGTTTGTATGGTAGATCTTCTTTCTCGAGCAGGAAAACTATCAAAAGCATATGAACTTATCAAAACGATGCCTGTTAAAGCTGATGCCACTATCTGGGGTGCATTACTTTGCGGTTGCAGATTCCACCGTGATGTTAAACTAGCTGAGAAAGTTGCAGAAAGGATTTTCGAATTAGAACCAGAAAACACAGGGCATTACATACTTCTGGCTAACATATACGCAGAGGCAGAGAAATGGGAGGAAGTGAAGACGTTGAGAGATGGAATTCGTCGGCGGGGTTTAAGAAAGAATATGGGGTGTAGTTGGATAGAGATTAAGGGCAAAGTTAACATATTTGTTGCAGGTGATAAAGAGAATCCTGAGGCTAAAAAGATTGAATCTTTGTTAGAAAAGCTGAAAATGGAAATGAAGAAAGAAGGATACTCGTCTAAACTAAAATATGCTTTGGTCAATAAAGACGATATGGAGAAAGAAGCTGCGGTTTGTGGGCATAGTGAGAAGTTAGCGATGGGTTTTGGGATATTAAGGCTGCCACCTGGTAGGACGATACGGGTGACCAAGAATTGTAAGGTATGCAGCGATTGTCATGAGATGGCGAAATTCATCTCCAAGAAGGTTGGAAGGCAGATCGTGTTGAGAGATACAAATAGATTTCACCATTTTAAGGATGGATTTTGTTCTTGTAGAGGTTACTAGTGAAGCATAGCGAAAATATTCTTTTTTTTTTTTTTTTCCTTTTCCCAAAAAATAATGAAGCAAATTTTTTGCAAAAAGATTTCTATCACCTGCACCTATGATCCAAAACATGTTTAGAATTGCAAAAGGTGTTTTAATGTATTGCTGTATTTGAAACTTTGTAGTAATTAGTACGTACGAGCTTCCTTTCAATCTCTGAATTCCTTAAGGTATGCAAACAGTGGAATTCATCATTCAAGAACAAAATATCCGTAATATTTCAGACTTGAGTATCCAAAGTTTATACTGCATTTAAAATATATAATTATTGGGCGTGGTTCGATTGTAGATTTCTAGTATAAAACAGAAGGCAACTTTTTTGTTGATGGACATAGACTTGTAGAAAAAGCGAGCCAATTAAGCTCAACAAATTGGCATGAATTGGATTCATGTTAAGCAGTCAAGGTGGAAGTTACTGGATATGTGATTTGAATTCATTAAGGGAGTATTTTGTCTTTTCAATTTATCGTTAGAAGGGTGTCTTTCTGTTATGTATATAAGAGATGACTTCATTTTGTTAGAGTTAGATTAATAAGTGGGCACAAAAATATAAATAACATGAATTCATAAGAATTTCTTGTTTCTCTAAATTTTTGTCCTCGTTTTCTAATCATCTACATGAGTATTAATGTTGTACTTGAAGATAGGAGGCTTAACTCAACTCAAGTGTTGCTATCTGAAATCTCCAACCTTATCACTCAAAATTGAGATAGCAATCTACATGAGTATCAATGTTTTCGGATAGTAGTCGAGTAATAATGTTTTACCAATACCAATTTTTGCTTTAGGTGTGCTCGAAAACACCAGATGTTAAAGTGTACATGGGAACTCTAACACGTATTATACGTAGTTTCGGCATTTGAACAAAGACTGTAAAGTTAAGTTCCCATGTACAATTCTACAATTTTCTTTTTTACCAAATATTTTTTCAAAGACATTCCAACAAAGATTCTCAAACACATACACCCCCCAGTGAGTAGTGAGTGGTACTTCTGTGAGCATCACCGATCCAATAATTAGTGGGTTCAACAACAATAATAATAATAAAAGTAGCAAATTGTTTGGTGTTGCTCATGGTCCAATCATTTTTGGGGCATGAAAAAAACTTAAAAAAAGACTTCTAAATGTATACCTACGAATTTAAAATAAACAAATTTTAAAAAGAAAATGAATAAAAAAATACTTATAATCAGATAATGTTAAATTAAAAACTAGTGTTCAAACGTTTATAAGCCTAAATATATAAAAGTTCTTAAAATTAGCTTTGGACTAGTGTCTATGTTATCCTTGCTCAGGGCCGACCATGATGTTGCTATGCTCTTATAACTGTGTCACAAGTATTAAAACTTTTTTGTAAAACCTCACACAGTCATTTGTGAACCGAAAATCATATATTTATATGATAGGACATGGTTACGATAGCAACTTAATGGCAAACTATATACTTTTTGGTGTTGCTATTCAATAGTAATTAAGGATGTTAGCGACTAGTGTTGCAATCGGAAGGCTAAAAAATATGTAATATGGAACCATGTTTATTTAGCTTCTCGATTGTTAATTATTTATTAATATAATTTTCATCTAAAAAAAAACCATTGCTTGATTAATTTTTTTTAATTGAACTAACAATTTGATAACGAAGATGGGTATCTTATCATTTATGTGGCAGGCATGTATGAGATTTTATTTTGGATTGTACAATTAAAGCTAGCTTGAGTTGTTGTATGATTAAGAAATTAATGCTCGATCATAAACAATATATTCAGGTATCTTTAAAAGCTTACACACACGACTTCATATTTCCTCATCTATATCCTTTTTGCTGTGATCCTCTTAAGATAAACTAAATCTCCGAATTTGAAGACAAAATAATTATGTGCTAGCTTCATATATTTGACCACTGAATTTGTCTTTTAGCAGAATAGATTCGAATTCGTGATCTTTAGCTACTTTTTTAAACCTTAAATACTTGGAAATCTTTCTTTCACTTCGAAAGTGTTAAAGATCACCATGCATAAATCATAATGAATATGATTTGATGCATTTTCTTAAGTGAGATCCACAAACCAAAGTTGGATATCCTAAATTCCCAGCAGCATATGCTGCAAGCAAGCTTTTTATTTTATTTTTTGCTGAACATATATAAAAATAAAAGACAACGGCCATGTCTTCTTCACTTTCTCGTTTGTAGCTTAATTGGTCCATGCATGGTTTTCCTTCTTTAACCAATAAATTAAACTACTATTCGCCTCCCTTATGCTTGCTTTGCTTGTACACTAAAGTCAAATTGCTTGATTAATAAAGTATCTAGTTTTAGAAAGATGTATTTTATAGAGATATTTGTGCAAAAAAACCCTTAATCATTTTTATTGCACAAAAAACCTTCAACTGACTATATCTTATTAAAATAAGGTTTTTTTTTTCAAAAAAATGACTTTCAACCTGAAGAACCGGTTGCAATCTGCTGACAAACCATTCGTCTACGATAAACTTCTTTCCAACGAACTTACTTGTCTATGTTTTATGATTCAAATTTACATTTTTTATTGATTTCCTTGTTCAAATATGTGTTTTATTGTTGTAATTTAATTTTTTGGTGAAATTCCGGTGGTTATTAATGACTTGTCGACGTTGGTATGTGACTTTCAATCAGTTAAATGACAAGCTTCGTTTACATTATAAAATTTTTGCATCAATATTAATTTAAAATTATGTTACCAAACATAATTGTTTTAAAATTTTGTTCACTGTCAATTGAACCAAATAAATATATCATATATAAGATAATGATTTTAGGTTATTTATCACTAAAAATACATCTAAATATGAAAGTGCATATATATTTGACCGGTCACCAAACAAACAACTTTAGTCTTTTCACAAGAAACTCATCACCTTTCTATATTTTAACGATTAATTCCCTAAAATTTTATTTTATCAGTTGTATTTTACAGGCAAATCTGGTGGCCGATCAAAGATATAAACTTTTAAATAATACAAACATAGTTTAGCTACTTAAACAATTGGAAGAAATGTTTAGGGACTTAATTGAGAAAATAAAAAAAATTATTGAAGTTTTTAAATATTACACCTCAAACTGCTATTTTAGTATTTATATATTCCTATAGTCAAATAATATAATATTATAAAAAATTAAAAAGTAGTAATTAATAATATTCTGTAATGATATAATATAATTTAAAATAATATTAAATAGATTAAAATGTAATAAATCATATTATATATTATGATATAATAATTTATTATTTCAAAAAAAAATTATAAAATAATCGATTATATTATATAGTATATAATATATATATTATAATATAAAATAATATAACAATGTAAATATAATATATGATATAATATAATATAATAATTATAATACCATATGTTATATAATATAATAATATATTACATGAAAAAACTATACAAAATTTTAGAAAAACCCATAGAAGATTCCATTGTGCAAGATTAAATAATATATAATATAAAATTAATCGTCAAATGTCAGGTAATATATATGGTTAATATTAAAAAAATTATTCAACTTTTTACTAATTAAGTTCTTAAAACCTTTTTTTTTAAAATTATATAACTTTATAAATTATTTTTTTCTTATTTAAAACTATATATTTTTATCAACTATCAGATTAGTCATAAAACACAAATAATAAAACAAAAATTTTAAGGATTTAATCACTAAAATATGAAAAAATGTTTAGTTTTTATTATTAACATTAATCAAGTGAAAAAACTAAGGTTACTTGTTTTATAAACGGTCAAACAGGTCAAATATACAACTATTTTGAATAAGACAAATAGTTTAGGACTTAAACAATAGGAAAAAAACTAAATCGCGAAAGCGAAACAAGTTTGATGGGTTTTTTTAATATTAACACTAATATATAGAATAATATGAGCTAGATGGTTCTACACTGCTGTGTACAAGCGCATGTCATGCAATATATGGATGATACAAAAAATATGATTGAGATAAAAACCATTTTGATTATTCAACTTTATTTTTTTTTTTTCCGATTTAACTATTAATTTTTTTTGTCATGATTTAACCATTAAACTATATTTTTTTACACATATTTAGTCACTAAACTTTTCTTTATCGATTTAACAACTAAAATTTGTTTTGATTTGACCATTATAATATTATATTTTATACCGATTTAGCTATTATTGTTATTAATTTTACTCAAAGCAGAGCAAAAAGGTAGAGTTTAGTAGTTAAATCGAGACAAAAAATTGTTTAATTAGTAAGTAAATGAGACAAATATAAAAGTTAGATGGTTAAAATGATGCTTAACCCAATATGAAAATATAGGCATTAATAGGATATCCTATGCATTTGTATAACTAAGGAGTAGAGAATGTGAGGTAAAGGGCAAAGAATCATATGCTGAACATATTTTGTTCGATCATATATTTTCGTTACAAAGTGGATGGTGCTCAGAATATCCAAGTAGCATAAAAGATTGTGAACTATAAATAGTCTCGATCAAGAGAGATGTGTTCTTAAGGCGATTTCAGTGTGTGCTGTATTACTGGGCAAATTCTCTTTGGCAGCTGTTCAATTAATCGGTTGTGGTTTATGTAAGTCATAAGGGCGATTGTAATTCACAACTGCCAAAGGAGATTTGCCCAGCAATTCATCAAACAAAATATATGTTAAGATTCACCGTGCTTTTTCAGTCGATCATTTTCGTGAATTAGTTTGAATGGAAGAAAAAGAGTTGCATCAAATTTTCTAAGCCTTTGGCTTTTGGTGGTACTCTGAGTTATTTCCAGCAGACAATGACCCTTCTTTCTTGTGGTTATTTCATCTACCTCCCAAGAAATGTATCTTTTGTTCTCTTATTTGTCTAACAATACCCACATTGCCCAAAAAAGTTTCTTTCAACCTTGTCATTTTCCGCTACGAAAGACTAGAGGTGAGTAAAAAACGAACTGGAAACCCAAAAACCGGGAAATCGAAAAAACCAGAGTAAATGATTAGGTTTCGGATTCCCTCTCAAAACCGAACCGAATAAACCAAACCGAACCGATTTTTTAAATTAATTTAAGTTTTATAAATATTTTATATATTTATTGAGTTATTTTTACTTTCACTCATATTTAAAGTTATGTCCTACTCCAATACTACAGGAAACATTTTTCAATTATACATATAATTGATTTTTATGATGTTAAAATGCTAATTAATTGACATTGTTAATAGTTATGTTTATTTTAGTTATATGTAAAGTAAAGAATGCTAATTAGATGGTATACGCATTATTATTATATTCCTACACGATGAAATTACTTAAATTAATTCAAAGCCTAAGTTAGTAAGTTTAATAAATTAAAGTATCAAACTAACTAAGTTAATATTTAGTATCTGATTTTATTAAATCAAAGTATCAAACTAACACATAAGTCGATTAAAAATTCAAGCGTAGGCAACTATTTTTTAATGATTTATCAAATAGTATTTGACTTTAGTAAAGAATAACATAAGTTTAGTAAACAATAACTCAATATTAGTAAAGAAAAGCATAAGTTTGGTAAACAAAAACTCAATATTAAATAAACTTGTCACTCGTCACTTTTAAAAGATGCACTTGGCTTCTGCATTTGACATACGTCATATAATAATTTTATAATTTTAAACAATATTTAATTTTGAATTTTCTGAAATTTAAAATTAAATCTATTACAATATGAATGTATAAAAACTTAAATTTATATATCATTTATTGTTATTATTATTTATTATAAAAGTGTGTGGTTATAATTTAAATAATATTTTTTTAAGTCAACTCAATACATGGGTAGTTAGAATAGTATACTAATAAAACAAAATAATCTGTGTCACATGTTGTTCTATCGCCTCTATTAATTTTTATTTTCACACCTGTTTTCCTAATATGTATAACTCTCCTAATTAGTCCATTAAACCAGTTTATATATATATATATATATATATATATATATATATATATATATATATATATATATATATGTATATATTAAGATTAATTATTACCTGATCTAACCCCTATTAATGAAAAGTATTATCATTAAATGATTTTAAATACTTTTTCATGTAACTTTTTATTTTACCTATAAAGTTTTATTGTAGATGATATATAAAGTTTTATTGAGAATCATCTAACTGATTTATAAAATAATTATTGTTGATTTAAAAATCTAAAACTAAGTATTACGTGTTTTAGTCATGTATTAAATGTTTTTAAATGACAAGCTTCGTTTACGTTCTAAATTTTTATATTAATATTTATTTAAAATTATGTTATGAATCATAATTGTTTTAAAATTCTGTTCACTGTCAATTGAACCAAATAATTTATCATATATAAGACAATGGTTACATCTATATATATATATATATATATTTGACATGTTTAACCGGTTAACAAACAAGTAACCGTAGCCTTTTCACAAGAAACCCGTCATCTTTTTATATTTTGGCGATTAAGTTCCTAAACTTTTATTCATCAGTTGTATTTTACAGGCAAACCCGGTAGCCGGTCAAAGATATAAACTTTTGAATAAAACAAACATAATTTAGCGACTTAAACAATAAAAAAAAATTTGAGGACTTAATTAATAAACTAAGAAAAGTTTATTGAGTTTTTTAAATATTAACCCGTAAACTGCTCTTTTAGTATTTATATATTCCTATAGTCAAATAATATAATATTAAAAAAAACTAAAAGTAGTAAATAATATTCTGTCGTATTTATATAATATAATTTAAAATAATATAAAAAGATTAAAATGTAGTAAATCATATTATATATTATGATTTAATAATTTATTATTTACAAAAACAAAAAATTGTAAAATAATCAATTATATTATACATTATATAATATATAATATAATATAAAATAATATAACAATGTAAATATATTATAATATATAATATATGATATAATATAACAATTATAATACCATATATTATATAATATAATAATATAACATGAAAAAACTATATAAAATTTTAGAAAAACCCAAAGAAGATTCCATTGTGCAAGATAAATAATAATATAAAATTAATCGTCAAATGTCAGGTAATATATACATGGTTAATATTGAAAAAATTAACAACTTTTTATTAAATAAGTCCTTAAAACCTTTTTTAATTATATAATTTTTTAAACTATTTTTGTCTTATTTAAAAGGGCTAATTGCTAAAAATAGAAACAACTTTGTGCATTTTTAGTATTTATAGCAACATTATTTATTTTTTTTACCATTAATAACATTAACTTTTACATTATTTTTATCATTTATAGCAAAACTTAAAAAAGTTGTTGCTATAAATGATAAAAATAATACAAAAGTTATTGTTATTAAGGATACAAAATACAAAAATTGATATTATTCATATGAAAAAAATATAAAAGTTGATACTATTAGTGACAAAAAATAAATAATGTTGTTATAAATGATAAAAAAATCAAAAAGTTGTTATTATTTTTAGTAATCGACCCTATTTAAAACTATAAATTTTTTATCAACTACCAGATTAGTCATTAAACACAAATAATAATAATAAAAATTAGGGATTTAATCACTAATATATGAAAAGATGTTTTGTTTTTTTTTTCAACATTAATCAAGTGAAAAAATAAGGTTAATTGTTTGATAACCAGTCTTAATCGCAAAAGCGAATAAAGTTGATGGGTTTTTTTTTTAATGTTAACACTAATATATAGAATAACATGACCTAGATGGTTCTACACTACTATGTACCGGTGCATGTGCATGCAATTTATGGATGATACAACAAGTATGAAAGGGATAAATACCATTTTGATTATTTAACTTTTAATTTTTTTCTGATTTAACTGTTAAACTCTTTTTGTCATGATTTAACCATTAAACTAGTTTTTGTACACATATTTAGTCATTGAACTTTTCTTTATTGATTTAACCACTAATATTTGTTTTGATTTGACCATTATAATATCATATATTAAACTAATTTAGCTATTAGTTTTATTTATTTTACTCAAAGCAGAACAAAAAAGTAAAGTTTAGTGGTTACATCGAGATAAAAAATTGTTTAATTAGTGAGTAAGTGAGACAAATATGAAAGTTGGATGATTAAAATGATGCTTAACCCAATATGAAAATATAGGCATTAATAGGATATCCTATGCATTTGTATAACTGAGTAGAGAACGTGAGTTAAAGGGCAGAGAATCATATGCCGAACATATTTTGTTCGATCACACACTTTATCATTTTGTTTTCCTTACAAAGTGGATGGTGCTCGGAATATCCAAGTAGCATTAAAGATTGTGAACTATACATAGTCTCGAGCAAGAAAGATATGTTCTTAAGGTGAATTCAGTGTTTGTTGTATTACTGAGCAAATTCTTTTTGGCAGTTGTCCAATTGATCGGTTGTGGTCTATGTAAGTCATAAAGCGATTGTAATTCACAACTGCCAAAGGAGATTTGCCCAGCAATTCATCAAACAAAATATATGTTAAGATTCACCCGTGCAATTTCAGTCGATCATTTTCGTGAATTAGTTTGAATGGAAGAAAAAGAGTTGCATCAAATTTTCTACTCCTTTAGCTTTTGGTGGTACTCTGAGTTATTTCCAGCGGACAATGACCCTTCTTTCTTGTGGTTATTTCATCTACCTCCCAAGAATGTTTCTTTTGTTCTCTTATTTGTCTAACAATACCCACATTGCCCAAAAATGTTTCTTTCAACCTTGTCATTTTCTGCTAAGACTATGGGTGAGCAAAAACCCAACCGGAAAACAAAAAAAAAAAACAAAAAAAAATAACCGAAAAACCGGGAAACCGAAAAAACCAGAGTAAATGGTTTAGTTTCAGATTCCCTCTTAAAACCGAACCGAAAAAACCAAACCGAACCGGTTTTTTAAATTAATTTAATTTTTATTAATATTTTATATATTTATTGAGTTATTTTTTACTTTTACTCATATTTAATGTTATGTCATACTCTTATATTACAGGAAGCATATTTCGATTATATATAAAATTGAAATTTATGGTGTTAAAATGCTAATTAATTGACATTGTTAATAGTTACGTTTATTTTAATTATATGTTTTTTTTTAACGACAAACTATCCTACTCCTACTCTTAAACTACTCCTTTATCACAAGACTTGCTTTCACCACCAAATTATCAACTTGCCTCCGACGGGAGTCGAACCCGTGACCTCTCACTTATATCTCCTCCCTCTTACCGCCAGGCCAAAGGCCCTTTGGTAATTAGATGGTATAAACATTATTATTATATTTCTACATGATGAAATGACTTAAATTAATTCAAAGTCTAAGTTAGTAAGTTTAGTTAGTTAAAGTATCAAACTAAATAAATTAATATTTAATATCTAATTTTATTAAATCAAAGTATCAAACTAACACATAAGTCGATTAAAAATCTAAACGTAAGCAACTATGTTTTAATGATTTATCAAATAGTATTTAACTTTAGTAAAAGAAAGCATAAGTTTAGTAAACAAAAACTCAATTTTTAGTAAAAAAAATGTCTAAGATTTTTCGGATTTAAACTCAAAAACCAAATCGTTTTCGAAAAACAAAAAAACCCACGGGTGTAAACAAAAAAACCAAACCAGGAAAAACCGAAACCGAACGGTTTCTCCATTTAGAAAACCAGAATTTTCGGTTTGGATTCAGTTTCGGCCAAAAATCGAACTGAACAACCCCATGCTCACCCTCAGGCACGGCCCTTGACATGTTCAATGTGGGCTTTCGCACAGGGCCTCATTCTTTTAGGGCCTCAAAAAAAATCTGATGGATTTATTTAGTTTAGATTTGAGAAGCCCAAATTCTCTTTTGTCTTTGCCCTTGGAATTGTAACAGCCCAGTGGCACTTTGTTGGGAGAGGAAGCGACTATTATAATTATCACATTGAGTTGTAGGTATTAAAACAATGGTATACACTGGTGTTTTTTTTTTTTTTTTTTTTTTTTTCATTTTCTTTGCATAGTTGTTGACCGTTGTTACTTGGAAATGAAAATTAATATGTGGTTCATCGGTTGAGAGTTGGAATAAAGGTAAGTTGTATTTGGCTATTTTCTATTTTGTATAAATGTTTTGAAATTTTTGTAATCAAATAGTCTATTTGTGATTTTTGCACAGTGCCCATGAAATTCATGGCACGGCCCTGCTCACCCTAAGACAATTAATTAAATATGAATAGCCAAGGTGCTTTAATTTGTGCTTAGTTTTATTATTGATTAGGATGCAACTTCTTCGCCGGCGTTATGGCATGTACAACACAATATTAAGAGACCAAAATGAATTTAATTACTTATACTAAGTAATTAAAGAGGCAGTACTATGATCATGCATTTGCCCAAGCTAGTATCAAGCTAGTATGAGTTTTCTATTTCAAAGTAGTCGTTGTTGATGGATGAAACCGGCCTGGCTTGTTGAAGTTCGATCGATCGATCTGTACGTAGAGAATTTCTGTGAAAACTGCTACTTTACTTTTACAAGGAAAGAGTATGTATATTAAGAGGGTGTTTGGTTTTGCGTTATGAACCAGATTATCAGTTTATTACGTTACAATAACGCAAATAATTAGTTTAAAGTGTTTGGATTGCATACGTTAATAAGTGATTATTTGCGTTTATCGTTAATCTTACCACACTTTTTCATAAGCTAAAAATTGTAGCTTATTTGCTTCATAAGTGATTATTTGATCATTTTACAAGTAAAAACGCAAATCCAAACACTTTAAAAACTGATTATTTGATAATTATGATAGCAAACAGCAGAAGCTAAACCAAACACTACATTTCCTGCAGCACTTTTTGTTACAGCTATTATCTGATTATTAGTTTCCAAAACGCTACAGCACTTTTTTAAACGCAAATCCAAACACCCTCTAATACAGACGAGCTAGGATTGAGGAACAAATAAATTCTTGGGTTTGTTTCTATTTTATTTTTTCTTTTTTTTATTATAACCACACACAAGTTTACTTAAAACAAACGGCCAAGAAAATTTTATTGAAAAAACTAACTAATTAACGAATGGAAAAGCTAATTAAAGATTATGCACCTAGCTACAGGGAAAAAACAAAAAAACATGGAACCTAAAACAACGAGCACATGAAAAAACACCAATATTGCAGCATAATTAACACCAACCAACCCAAGTGCCATCCTAAAACAACCGGTTAATTAAGACCACCATAGATCGAGACTCCTCCCTCCCTCTGAAAGACACCACGCTGGTGCATGTATGCCACACTTTGATCAACCTACCACTAGAAAAATCTATAAATTAAAACAATGAAGTATGCCCTCCGATCCTTCCCCAATTAATGTGCCAGGTAAACCAAATAGGAGAAGATAACGATATAAAGTTGTATGATTTCGCCAGTCTTTCTTTACTGTAATATATGCACTAATTAATGTACAAAGAAATGAAAACCAAAAATTGCCAACGAAACAACTAATTAATTAACCTGACAAAATCATTAAAAGAACCTGAACAAGAACCATCATCATATCGAAACTTAGCAAGAACCATTGATCAGTCGGTAACATAAGCCGTGGAATAAAGGAGAGAATACATATATAAATTAAGGGAACAAGAATCTATGAAACTATTTGAAAATGATCAGGTATATATATATATATATATATATATATATATATATATATATATATATATATCGCCTGATATTATACATATATCCATTATTGGAGACCAAAAGATAATTAAAATGCCAACAAAACAATGAAGTTTGATGAATGTGTACCAGTCATATATGTATATATAGGAAGGAACTGGGATCTAGTACAAGTGTACAACACCAGAAAGTCATTGCATATTTATAACATTAGTTATAATAAAAGTTTTTAATATTGTAAAAGTTAGTACCATGCATTTTCAGAACATGTCACATAAAACTAATGTCAATAAAAATGTTCGCCTTCAGAAAAGCATTTGACTCAAATTCTTATTAGCAGCAAACCCACCCTTGCGCTGTAGAGTAGTAGAAGAAAAAACTCTCAAAAAAACACACACAAAAGATCTTTACATTTTCTCTCATTAATCTTTATCCTTACGATCTTTATATAGACTTAGAAACTAAAACTGAAAAATTAAAACGTTTCCTAGTTTTTAGCTAAACTTATAGTCATTATTTAACACCAATAATTAACTAACTTTCAAAAAACTAATAAACTCAATGATTGTTATTCTAGCTTTCACATTGAATCATCATTATTCAACATGCGCTCTCTAGCAACGAGTCCCACAGTCAACACAGAGTCATTGACAATATTCATAATTAACAAACATTTGCTAGGATTCATGCCCATGACCGCTATACTAGTATTGATAAATTAATTCTTGAATTGGTTCTTTATTATGTTGATGTACTTTATCCATCCATAGTAGAAATATGTTTGTAATGATTTTATCGGAACGATTCAAATCATATTGGTGGGACGACAAAACTTCTGAGGCATTCATAACCCTTGTGCCTAAGGTGACAGATCAATTATTTAGTATTAATAAATTATCATCCAATTCATTGCTTGGTTGCCAATATAAAATAATTGTAAAATTTTTTAGCAAAAATGGGTTAAATTTGTCTTCCCATCCAGGCATCCATAAATAGTGATCATGTTCAGTCGACCCGGCCCATTATTATACATGAGATCATTTATTAAAGTTTTCAATACATCAACTTACCACGATGGTGTTCAAAGTTGATGGTTAAAAATGCTTTTGAATAAATTCATAATTATAACTGCTAATGTCCTCCATCAAATGGGTTTGGGGCCTGTGCCACCTCCATGACCCATACACACCTGTACGTGGAGTTAATTGAATAAAAACATCAATATAATAGGATATCCTCTGCATGTACCGTGCAACGGGGAGAGGATGGAATCGGGTTAAAAGGAGAAGAATCATGTACCAAAAAGATCCTGCTTATATGCCAAAATTTTTTACCACCTTTTCTTTTTGTTTTCATTACATAGTGGATGGTGCATGCTTGGAATATCCAAGTAGCATGAACAATTGTCAACTATAAATAGTTTTGAACACGAGATATGTTCTTCACGTAAGTTCAATGTGTAGTGGTGCATTACTCGGCAAGTTCTCTTTGGCAGCTGCTCGGTTGTTCGATCGCACAGTTGTGATTTAACCATATCATAAAGTGATTGTATAGCCCACAACTGCCAAAGGAGATTTGCCCAGCAATTCACCGTACAAAAGATATTTTAAGGATCATCCATTCTCTCTGATTTTTTGTTGATAGAATACTTTTTATTATTTCAACTAGCTCTTTGTTAGAATACGTATCAGAAATTCAAGCTTCCCAGAATCTAATTTATTGATCCTTTATCCTTTATTCTACACATATATAGGGGTTTTTTTTAAAAGAAATATAAATTTGGCATGTTTATGTCTCTTCTTTTTCTGTTTGTTTTAAAAAAAGTGTCGATTCGGAATTTCTAATGGATTGTGACTTTTGCCTAAGAACCTATTGATTTACCCACACTCTAATTTTTACAGATTTTTTTATTTCAATAAATCTTGTTCCCTTTCTCTTGTAATTCTGTCATCAATTTCTCATTTTCATCTCTTGATGTAAACATTTTGATATTTTCCAAAAAGGATATAAGTAGAAACAGGGCCTAGGGAGAAGCTATAAGAGAATCCCAAGCCAATAAAAAGTTTAATCACATTAATTGTATGACATATATAATTAACCCATAACAATATTTATATATGAAACCATACATGTCAACTGGTTATTAGAAAGTAATTCCGATTCGATCATGTTGCACAGTTTATCCAACTTCGAATCTACTACTCCCAATCTCTTACATGCTACAGGGAATTTAAACAAAGTCAGCACATATCCAAACTAAATGGAATAGAAGACATAGTCAGGTTATGAAGCTATCGAGCCCACTCTGAATAAACTTTGTTGCACAGACTTGATATCCTGCAGTAGGATAGCTTTCCAGTTTCTTTAATGCTCAACTCTGCATTTGCCTCTTTTTAAAAGAAAAGCTTTTGATCCTTTCATTCTAGACAACTCATTTTGTGGTGAAATTGGAAGCCTCTTAAAACATTTAAGCTGAAATGACTGAAACATCCTTTTCTACAGGCATCTCTCTTTCAAAATTATCCCGTCATTCCTTGTAGATTTACCTTAGATGGTAATTAATGAAAGCCCCACCAAGAGAACACCTTAATCTGTAATGACACAACCTACTTTCCGTAGACTAGAGAGTGATTCGTGCTTTCACAAAAACGTATTCAAATCAATATTAATTCCTTTTTTTTTAAGTTTATACGAGATGGGAACCTATCTTTATCAACTCCATCTCCAGATGAAAACATGTACATACAGACTTATTGTAAGTACTGAAATCTGTTTAATCTAACCACAATTTTATCATCGATGTATATGCTACAAAGAGACATGATTATCACCTTGAAGTCTGCAAAAGAATCCAAAAGCCATATTCATTCATCAGTAACGACATGTTTTTAAGCAACCTCCTTATAGACTGACCAGCTCATCTTGCTCCCTCCCTACTTTGACCCTCCTTCGGTACACCAGTCCCACTATGAGTCACCAACACCATTATCATAAAGCGTTGACCGATCTTTTAGTTTACACAACTTGTTTACTTCAAGACCATATAGCCTTGAATAATGAGTATCTATAAGCTAATCTGAAAGGCCCAACCAACAATCATCAATCCAAAAACTATGGAGCTCCTATCTCTTATATGAAGATGAGAGAAAATGATTCAGCTAAGCTTTGGATAAAGAGCCGATTGAGTTGTATGCTTCAAGAATTCCAAAACCAAGACCTCCTTATGCTATTGATTGTGTCCATGACCCCCCACAAGATCTTTATTTTGGTTTTCAAGACAAAGAAGCAAATTTAAGTATTATAACATTTCTATGCATGGTCTTCATTAAATCATTGCTTTCTACATGTACGTACCATGCATCACCAAGGAATTAATGCCAATCATGGAAGACAAGATGCAATTGTATATATTTCTCATCCAAACCCATGCAACTACCAAACTTAGAGGGTAAGATTGCATAAAAGGGAGAACTGAAGGTGGTAATTGCAATATTCAGCATATGTGGTGTCCCTTTGTGCTGTTTAAATAAATTTAAAAGAAAAAAAAGAAAAAAAAAAAAAAGTGGTGTCCATTTCTGCTAGCCGCCTTTATATGTTTTTCTAAACAAGATATATAATAAAAAAAGGAGAATTATTAGAATGGTCTACCTTGGAAAATTGAGCTGGTAAAACATGTCAAATTCGTATATATAGACAAACACAAACACCCATATTTTAGTAAGGTTCCATTTAGTCATACATCACTTGGTTAAAGGAATTATACATGCTCATTAAATTTGTGACACAGTACATTTATCCATTAAAAAGGTCATATCTACAATTTAAATTTCTAAAAAATAATATTCAATATACTTTAGTACGTACTTGTCAAAATATAAAAAAGAGGCAAGTCTCAAAAGGATTTATGTTATGGGTAGAATGTGTTTGTTGTGTTCAATTACTAGATTTGATAAACGAACTACTAATTAAAGAAAAATCAAGACATTTAAAGAAAAACAGAAAGAATGAAAAGAAAAACCTATAATAATTAAAAGTTAATTAACAGAAGAAAGAAAATTAATTAAGGATAAATGTGATGGATAAGAGTTGGATGAAATTAAGATTGAGATGAAGGAAGATTAAAAATAAGATGAATGGAGGTGAGGTCTGTTTCAAAATGGAGTATAGTAATGCATAAGTGGACCCGCATCCATCTTCTTCTCCCTCCTTTGAGGTTTGGATTTATTTTCACATTTTCTTGCACGTCCTCTATAAAATATCCTATTGCCCATCTGTCTACATTTGGGTCCCATTTATTTAATTTGGACCGCCCGCCCGCCCCCCCTTTCTTTCATCACCTTCAATTCTCCCATTTTTCCATTTTTCCTCCTCCTCCTTCTTCTTCTTCTCTCTCTCTCTCTCTCTCATCCATCGATCACTAGAGCGCTACCTATGTTGCAAACACAAACGTATATATCAAGAAGCTAGATATATATATATATATATATACATAGACGATTCTTTTTTAGAGCTTTCTGGCCGGCCACAAATCAATATCTCTAATTATTTGAAGAAACAAATTAAGGCTAATGGGAGATCAAGAAGACCATGAATACTCCCCAGAGAATAGCCAGGATTCACCATCTTCTGCCATGTTTAATGACTCCAAGACCTCTACCACCACTTCATCCCCTAAAACAAGGTTTGTCTTTTCACGTACAACTCAATTTTCCTACTCTAATTAATACAATTTAATTCATATATAGAACACAATTATATCAAATATTCTACGTCGGAATTTGTTCAGTAACGTGTATATATATGTTGTTGGTATCATTTGTTTGCAGTAGACGTTCGATGAAAAAACGAGTGGTGTCGGTGCCAATAAGAGAAATCGAAGGAAATCGGCTTAAGGGAGAGACAAATGCTCCGCCCTCTGATTCTTGGGCTTGGAGAAAATACGGCCAGAAACCCATCAAAGGCTCACCTTACCCTCGGTATCTTATCCATCTTTTACAGTTTACACCTACTCTGATCCAAATTTAATTTCTCCCTAATATATTAATTAATTTTTGTTCGCGATAAGCTACATGATAATCAATCCGTCACATTTATTTAAAACGAACTTCCATTCTTCTAGTTATGATCGAACAGCTACTGTCTGATCAAGAAATAAATGCATCCCACAGAAATTATTATCTTCTTAATTCATATATATATATATGCTCCGATCCATCTTGCAGTTAAAATGTGTATTCTTTAATCTTAATATATACAAATATACGTTAATTTCTGTTTTTTTTTTTTTTGTTTTTCACATCTTCTTTTTCTGTTTTTGAATATTTTTCTTAATTACACCGAATAATATGAAGCTGAATTCATGTTTTTTAAGTGTGTTACATTTTATCTTCCTAACGCGTAAAACATATATTTTTGGTTACATAAATTCAAACTAATATTACAGCGTTGATGAACAATTAATTTCTATGGTGTTCTTTAATAGTGTACATTAAATGTTAATTGCAATTAATAGTGAAGATGACCAAAGTTAGTTGATCTTGTATGCAATTTGCCAAATAACTTTATCATACAATTGTTAATTTATAAAATCCGTGTTGTCTCTAGCTAGTCTTAACTTAATTAATTGTCGTATGGGGTTGTTTTTTTATGGATTCTGTACATGCTTCTTTCAGCTAGCTGATTGGTGTATTAATTCTATATTTAATTTTTTTTAAAAAAAATCCATTTAAAAGAAAATAATAATAATAATAATAAACTAGAATTGAATATAGAAAATCATGTGATGCTAATGGCAAGACAAAGAAAACATTAAGGCTCAATTATTGTTATTATTTTGGCAGGGGGTATTATAGATGTAGTAGTTCGAAAGGATGTCCAGCAAGAAAACAAGTGGAGAGGAACCGAGCCGACCCCACTATGGTAACCGTGACGTATTCATGCGATCATAACCATCCTTGGCCGGCCTCTAAAAACAACCATCACCACCACAGCTCCACCGCATCAACGCCACCACCCTCTACTGCCACCACCACTGAAGAAGCGGTTACCAACACCGATGATCAAGAGGAAGACCCTCCACTGATGACCGATCAGCAATCTATAGCCGAACCGGGTGAAAAGTTCACGAATAGTCTTGAGGTTGGGCCAGGTGTACCATTTGTAACTAGTATCGATCAATTTGGGTGGTTTTCAGAAATGGAAGCAACGTCAGCAACCATGCTAGAAAGTCCATTGATGGGTGGGGATGATGGTGACATAGTCGGAGATGCGGACATGGCTATGATATTCTCAATTAGAGAAGAAGACGAGTCTTTATTTGCCGATCTGGGGGAGTTGCCAGAATGCACGACGGTTTTCAGACGGAGGAATATAATAAAGGAGGAGGAGCACCACCGGAGGCCGTGCAACTTGGCCCCATGGTGTGGGACAAATTAAAAGGGATAGGGGAAAATGATATATTATTTTTTTAGTGGGAAATTTGTCTTTACCGTGAGAAGGGCAGGGCAGGGCAGGGCAGCGCAGGTATTTAATTTGTAAAACTCCAAGGATTTGCGTACAGTGCGCCTAAAGATACGTAAAGAAACGATTTTTAATATTTAATTTTTTTGTTTAATCTTTAGATATAAATTCCTTGGTTTCAGTGTCATGACCAATAAAAAGCTGGAGATTTATTTAAAAAAAAAAAAATGTTTCTATTGGATGAGAATTAATTTGTCATGATTCTTGATGTGTGTTAGTATATACTCGTCAAGCATTTCTTTGGCCATCGTTTCCAACGCCATGTGATTTTCTTAATTTGCATGCGGATACCACTTTAACTGTAAGTTAAGGGATAGGTTATAATACATACATACATGATATCATATACGTATACTACCCCATGTGCCTTGCCATGTGTTTGAGTTTGAGGCTACTTTAATTTTCTATTACAATACATTAAAGTCTTGTAGTTGTTTCACTTAAATTCATTTTTATTTTAATTTCCACTTCTATGTTCATCTAAAATCTAACTAACTGACAAAATATTGGCTTATTTATATTAATATAATATCAAGAAGCATCGAGTTAAAACATTGAGTATATATATGACCTTCTATAAATTAAATGATGACAAAAGAAGAACATATATGCAAGGTTAAGGTTGGTACCAGGTATATATGATCCAGATGATCTTCAACCACCTTAATTTCCCAACTCTCATCCCTACCGTTGTCTAATATCTAAGGGGACGTTTGGTTCGTAGATTTTTTTCCTCTGGAATTTGCATTTTTTTCAAAGGATTTGCATTATGCAGCATTTTGTTAAAAAATTTGTGTTATCTTATAGAAAAATTTTTTGTTAATCTGAAAAATGCAAGGTAACTGTGATTTAAAATCCTAGGGGGGAGGCTGAGATTTTAAATAACAAAGAAAGGAGAGATTTAAGAAATCCTGGGATTTTAAATCCTTACTGAAATCTGCAAACCAAACACAGGATTTCAAATACAAATCCCAGTGAATCCCAGGAAATCTGCGAACCAAACGCACCCTAAGCTCTTTTCTTGTTGCCAAAACTCTAACATGTACGAGTTATCACCAAAACCTAGCTATATCGTACAGTTGTGTCTCATCTTGGTATATATATCATCCTTATGTCTACTCTGCCACACCACACACACAGATGACGGTCGATCATGGCAAATGAATAACTCATCTAATCTTCTTAAATTCAATGAGTTGCTTCTCATCATATCGTTGATATATCGTGAAAGTACTTTCCAAAGATTTAATAATCAACCTCACAAACTCTTTGGTAAACATCCTTAAGTTTTAAAATGAGACTACTAACTAGTTTGGCATTCATGCATGTTTGTTTATACAAATTACAATAACATTGCACAACTATGATAACCCTAAAATAAAATATAAGTTATTTTTGATATAAGAATAATTTTTATTTATAAAAAAAAAAAAAAAAAAAAAAAAAAAAAGTTTCCGCCTAAACTTAATTATAATAATACTATAATAGTAATAAATTCTTAAATATTATTGGAATTTATAAAATTGTAAAAGTTACAAAATATCCAAAACCAAGTAGTAGACTAGTAGCCATAAAATAGTATAAACTGAAAAGTTAGATCGGGTCATTTGGGTAACCTTGGGTCATCGGTTTGACCCTAAGACGGCCCGTTTTTCCGTGTGAATTTTATGTCGACCCATTTCGTGTTTGTTTCATTTTTCCTTGTCAGGTTCGTGTTGAATATTACCTACCGTAGTATAGATGTGGTGTCATCCACCTTTTGAATCTTATTACATTACAATAAATCAATCATTTTTATATATTTTTGATAGATTGGTGTTTTAGACACTTTGTATCTATTTTCTTGCTAGTATAAAATAATAAAATCATCGTTATTAAAAAAAACTACTTAGAATTATAAAATTGCATAAGAGAACAAGTCATAACAAATTTCTTTCTTGATATCGAAATTTAATAATTCTGACATACTTAAAAGAATTTCACCAAGGAAACATGTCATCATGGGCTTTTCTCTGTAAGTTCATAAGTCATCAAACTAAATTAGCCTACCTTTGACTGCTACATACTTGTAAATGAAGTAAAAAAAAACTAAGGGTGCGTTTGGTTCGCGGATTTCCTGGGATTCACTGGAATTTGCATTTAGAATCCTGTGTTTGGTTCGCAGATTTCAGTAGGGATTTAAAATCCCAGGATTTCTTAAATCCCCCCATTCTTTGTTATTTAAAATCCCAGCCTCCCCCCTAGGATTTTAAATCTCACTTACATTGCGTTTTTCAGATTAGCAAATTTTTTCTATAAGATAACGTAAATTCTTTGACAAAATCCTGAAAAATGCAAATGCTGCATAATGCAAATACTTTGACAAAATGCAAATCCTTTGACAAAATGCAAATCCCAGAGAAAAAAATCTGCGAACCAAACGCCCTCTAAGTGATTACAGATGCTCCAAAACTAAGGAAAGAAAATGAAGAGGAAGAAAAGAAAGGGGAAAGAAAGAAATTGAAAGATAGTTTTGATAACAAACAATTAATTAACGCCTTTGTTTGTTTCCATCACTTTCCTTCCATTTCCCGAACAAAGAAAATGACCCATTTTTTTCCTTTTGATTCATCCTGAAAAATGTTAAAATAAAACATAATTTAATATTTTTTGTTTCCTTTCACCTTTTATTCTTCTATTTCATTTCTCACTATCCTTCGAGAACACACAACATGAATAAATAAAAAATCAATATTGTTATGAATGCTTACAATTGGAAGTATTAATTACCCAAACTTGTTGGCCATTTGACCTAGAGATGGTTAGGCCAAATGAGGTCATATCCTTTATATGGATATCCTATTAAGACAAGCTTATCTAATTATACCGGCTATTAATTAATCACACTTAAAATTGCCTTCTTCAAAATATATATTTTGATGAAACCTTTTACGTACTTGATCAAGTGTTAGAACCATGTGAATATTTCGAGATGTTTCCACAACTCTCTTGAAAAGTCTTGGCTCCAAAAGGGTCTTAAATTTTATAGATGGATCCGAAATCTAACGTAACTCTCTAGAACAACCTCATGATCGAACGGGATGAATCATGACAATATGATCATCTCTAATTATCTATTCAATATAAAAGCTTTTCTAATTCTATTAGGAGTATGCAATATTAGTCGATATTCATGACAAGAAATGAGTCAATTATCCATATCTTTTGAGCATATGTATACACTTAAAAGTATGTAGAAATATGAACACGCTAATAAATATTCTATAACAAACTGTTTTTGTTTCTTTACATTCAGAACCTAGAGGGTTGTTTAGGAGCAGAATATCAGGCAAGATTGGTTTGACACAGGAGCCTTGGTGACAGCAGGGGAGTGAGTGCTTCCCAGGGGGGAGCACGAACTGGTTAAATTTTACGTTAAAGGCGTGCATTAACAAATTGTCTTAGTTTCCTATTTTTTTAAGTATGAATAAAGGATTTAAATCTTCATGCTTTAAAGTGTAGACCTTTTTCAAAATTTAATATTATTATTTCAACACATTTGTATTAGTGATAATTTTCTTGTATTTATACATTTATAAGTGTGGAGTTTTGCAATTTATTAATTTTAACAAATTGAATTCCTTTTACACACTTACAAGTGTGATGAAGGTATACAAATTACTGTTATTTTTGTCATTGTCTACAATGATTTATAACGTATTCTGGTACTGCTTTTTTGAAATTTGACCAGATAATAAACCAGGCAAGAAAATAAAATGATCAAAAATAGATCGACATGAAAATCCGTTGACCCGAAAAACATGTAACATGACTACCCAACGTGATTTTTTTCTACTTCCCTATTTTTTGTTTAAAACAAATATACATACATAATAATGCTAAAATTAAATTGCGTAATTGACTTTGAACAAATGTAGCTGGATTTTTTTAATCTCTGACAGCTTAATTATTTCGTAATTATACATATTATAATTACTATTCATTTAATTGTCTTGCTTACCACAGCTAAGTACAAATAGAAAAAGAAAAGGTTAAATTAATGATTAAACACTATTAAGAAAAGTTTTTTAAAACACAGAAAATGTAGTTGGTAAAGATACTTCAATGAAGAGCCCCCAAGTGGCCGATAAATAATATTAAATACCATGCATCATATTCAACAAGTGAACCGTTGGTATATATATATAGTATAATATTAATATACCACCAAATATATATATTAATTAAATTTGATACCCTTTTGCATCATAATGACTTTGTAGCGAATCTTTGAAGGCGTCATTAGGATTAGGCAACCATTATATTATATTATATATATTATTATATATACATCGACATCGTCTACTACTAATCTTCTTCCTTATCCTTAAGAGCTACCATCGGATCGATGAATAAATTTTACCAAGACGAAGCTTCAATTGTACTTGAGACCATGTGCATGCAAGTATGTGTGTATATGTGTGTGCGCGCGAATATAGAGAGAGACTTAAGATCAAATGAGAAGCTATATTAGACGTGGAAATACGTGTAATCGTGTCGTGTGTCGTGTCAAACACGAATTTTATACGACACGAATTTGTAATACACGAACACGACATAAATTATAAAACATGTCTAGATATGAAACACGAACACGACAGGCAAAAATTTCGTGTGACATGACAACACAAATTTATACACGAATTTAATCCATAACTTATATAATTATATATTCAAAACATGATAATCCAGTATCCAACAACACAACAAAACTATATTTAAAGACACTATTAATGGTTGTAACCAAAACCGAACTTTTGACCAAATTAGATTCTTTGTTGATATTTAAGTCGACAATTTCATTTATCACATCATCAATGTGAGAGACAAACACAAACTTTTTCAAATTTTTCAAATTAAGTGGATTCAATTTTTTTTAGAAATCTTGAAACTCTAGTTTATACCTGTCTTATGCGTGTCAACGTATAACATGATATTTATATGTGTCTTACACATGTTTATACAAGTAAATTCGTGTTTTACATTTATAAGACACGAAACACGAATATTAAATTCGTGTCGACACGAATTTACACGAAACACGAATTTGCAAAACTCATATACGAAAAACTCGTGTCGTATACGTGTCGTGTACCAAATTGTCAGGTCTAATCTATATATATCTTGAGAAGTGTGAGAAATACTGTGATTCATTTTTTTACAAATTGATTCATCATTTTTTGAATATATAAATAATGAATCATAATTTTCGGAATAATAAATCAACAATTTATTATTTTTTCACATTGATTCATTAGTTTTTTAATTCATAAATAACGAATCACAAATTTAAAAATAAATGAATTAGTGAATGAATATACAAATTAGTGAATCAAATGCTTCTCATATTTATTTTCAAGATACATTTAGCTTCTCAGTTCTCACGATAACCTAAACACGTATATATGTATGTGTGTAATAATAATAATAATAATAATAATAATAATAATAATAATAATAATAATCATCATCATGATGATGATAATAATAATGATGATGATAATAATGATAATAATAATGATAATAATAATAATAATAATAATAATAATAATAATCATAATAATAATAATAATAATAATAATAATAATATTATTATTAATAATAATAATAATAATAATAAATAATAATAAATAATAATAATAATAATAATAATAATAATAATAATAATAATAATAATCATCATCATAATAATAATCATAATAATAATGATGATGATAATAATGATAATAATAATGATAATAATAATAATAATAATATTAATAATAATAATAATAATAATAATAATAATAATAATAATAATAATAATAATAATAATAATAATACAAGCTTGTTTGTTACTTTTATAGCAATTTGAACCGGACTCGATCTTAATTTAAATTCATCTATTTAATTAATTACAGCAATTTGAAGAACATATTTCTAATACAAGCTAGTTTGTTACTTTTATAATTAATGATCTGACATTCTAATATTAAATAACGTGTTTATTAGATTATTGGATATGAAAAAGAATTCTTAACTAGGGGTTTGACATTTTGAAATGAACTCACATGGAATCATTTAAGTTTGTAAGTTGTTTAACCAATGATGATTGCTTTATATAAATAAAGGTTGACATTAAATAAAAAAAATGAAGAAAAAACTATTAATACTATACTTTTTTTTTGTATATTTTTTATTCTCTCAGTGTTGATAAGTAAAAGAGAGAAATAAAATCTATTAAACACTATTATTTACAATCTATTATTGATAATCAAGGCTTTTATCACATAATAAAAAAAACTTGTATGACTTACGTGATTTTATTTCGTTTAATTCCTCCATAGCTAAGTCTATCGTCGGACTAGGTAACAAATCTATGAAAGCAATAAAAAGAAAAACACAACTTCTATTTCAAGAATATATATATATATATATATATATATATATATATATATATATATATATATATATATATATATATATATATATATATATATATATGAAAAAAAAATGATTGACATGTCTAATTCATGAGGCTAAGAATACGCCTAATGCGTCAACGTATAACACATGTCATGTACCCTTTCTATCTTCTTATGTGATCCATTGATTTTGTCATGTGTCATGATTTTATTTGTAGGTAAGTCACTATTTCTCATAAAAAATATCATTCGAGAAATATGGACTCATGTGTTTCTTTTCTTAAATAGTTTATAACCCACGTATTACGTGGATATTTTTAATTAAATTTATTTATATAAAATGTATATGAGTAAAAATAAAAACATACAAAAATAATAATTGTGTTTATTTTTTATTATTTACAGATTAAAAAATAGAGTATATTTATCTTTTTAAAAAATATTAAATTGTATTTATCTTTTATTTTTTATAAGTTGTAATTATCTTTTTGGTGAACGTAGAGGCGACACCGTGACATTTGATGTTTTCATTTATTATACATAATAATAATAATTTCCACAACTAATTCAAATTTTTAAATTTGGATCTAATTATGATTATTATGGATAATAATGATAGATATTTATTTTAGGTAAACATTAATTTTAAATGTTACAAAATCTATTTTATTACTAATTAATTAATGAAAAAAATAAAGTCAAAATTTAATGCAATTAAGTTAAGGTGTTAAATTTGGAAAAAAAAAATGGAAAAATAAAATTTTCTTGTTGTAGAAATGACATATGACATGAATTGTTTTGTTTTATTATAATATATAGGTTAATCAACCTATGTATTACATGGTTTGATTTAGAAAATACATATTTTTTTATATTTTAATAAATTATTATAAAATTTATATATAATTAAAATAAAAAAAAATTGAAAGCTAGTTAAATTAAAGATTAAAAAAATACATAGTTGTTTGATATTAAATAAAAAAATATTATTATATTGTATTATTAAAAACAAATAATATGTGTTTGTAAAAAATGTCTCTTTTAATTTTTATTAACTTCAAATATGAAATATCAATGTAAGAAAACAAAAACTTCAATTATGTGAAAGTGTATATACTTTGAAAATGATAAAATATAAAAATGGAATATCTATAAATCAAAAATTTATCATATTCACAATTGAAGTTTTATCAATTAAATTTTAAATCTTGAGCAAAATAATTAACAAAAAATTTTAACTTTATTTACTACACTTCTACATTTAAATCTTAATTTTTACATTTGAATTTAACTATGATCATTAAGGATCATAATGACACATATTTATTTTAGGTAAATATTAATTTAATATTAATTCATTAATGAAAACATTAAAATCAAAATTTTATGTAATTAAGTTAAGGTAGTAAATTTGGAAAATGAATTTAAAAAATGGCATAGATATAATTATTGATTTTAATTAAGGGTATAAGAGACATTTCATAAATAATTATGAGTTGTCATTAATCTGGACCATTGATTTCTTTCTATCCAATGGTCCAGAAACTCCAAGTGATTTTCATATAATATATAGTATAGATAGATTGTATAGAATGAAAAGGCAGGTAACCCACATGGTTAATTAATTAACTAATTTGGTGTTTACATTTCTTGAAGTTAACTGTTAATAAATTTAAAGATGTCAGAAGGGATCTTTTAAATTCGCCCTAACTTAACGAGCTCATTTCCTCTTAATTAAAAGCCTCATACGATGAGAATTTGGTTTTTTTTTGTCTTTTGTTGGTATATGTATTATCTTAATTATTTATTTTATAAAGGTACTTCTCAATGGCATCATGTGTACTTTTTCAAAGTACTAATCGGTACTTTTAATAGGTTACTTTTGTATTGTTTTGTTTTATCTTTTTCTTTTTAGAAATTATTTAGCGGATAAACCCTTATGCCTAGGGATGTAAACGGTTCTGGAACCGGACCGAACCGAACCGGAACCGATTTAACCGAAACCGAATATTAAAGATTGTAAGAACCGATAACCGAACCAATAATTATAATGCGGTTCCGGTTCCGGTTCGGTTATGGTACGGGTATTTCGGGTACGGAACCGATTAGAACCGAAAATTAAAAAATGTATATAATTCTATCTATTATAACACGATATAAACAAAAAAACATGAAAATATAATAAGAGAAGTGTCGATCATGATGTTTTCATATAAATTTTGTAGTTTCACCATCCTAAAAATATTGTTCCAACAAATGATTTTTTTGGTTTTCACATTGTGGGCTTTTAAATCATTTCTTAATTTGCATATTATGAGCTTTTCAAATAATCGGTTCTATAACCGATAAAACCGATACCCGCAGAACCAATAACCGAATAACCGAGAACCGAATATTGAAGATTATAAGAACCGATAACCGAACCGAATACTATAAATCGGTTCCAATCGGTTCCGGTTCTGGTTCGGTTCTGGTTTCGGTTCGGTTTTTCGGTCATTCCACACATCCCTACTTATGCCGCAAACCCCCCTCAGCCGTGAACCTTCCCTCCCACGGCTTCTCCCTCTCCCTCACTATTCTCTCTTCCTCTCTCTAAAAATCAATTGGGTTAATAGGTTTTGGGATAAAAAGTTGAAAATGATGGGTATATCTAATGTTTAAAAATGAAAATTATGGAAAGAAAAAAAAAATATGACGCTACAATGTCCAAAATGGTGAATTTGTAAGAGGTGAGTACAACTCATCCTAAATGGTAAGAGTATTTCTTATATGACAAGTCTAGGAAAATCTTGACTTGTTTAAAGGGTCTCAACAATTAAATACCTATAAACAAGTGAGGATCTAAAAAATTTTACTATTGATATCATATTTATGGAACATTCATCGATTCGATTATCTGGATTCGTAAATCAAGTCAAGTTTTTCTATTTTAATAATTATTATTCCTAAATTAATCAAGCATTCATCCTAACAATCTAATCATTAGTTCAACCAACTAAAACCCCAGCTATTTATCGAAGTAACATATGCTCACAATTTCACAATTAAACTAATCAACAAGTACACATTAACAATTTCACTAATTAAAGAATAAAAATTATATCAAAAAGTCAAAACTAAACATATTTAAATCCGCTTAGGTAAATTATGCATAAATTTAGCATCTATGTCTTTTTAATCAGGAAAAAAAAAAATTCCTCAATTTTTTTTCTTCCAAAGATGTGATCCGCATCACAATAGGTGAGAAAAATTAGTTACATTGTTGATAATCTATATTTTAAAAACTTTTATTTTGAGTTCTCTTTTTATCATACAACGTGTCATCCTATATTGATTGAGGAAAAAAAACTATATAACTGTAAACATTATAAATGTAAACTTCACCTTTTTATAAGGTTAAACTTACTTTTATTAGCTTTTGTATGATTGTATTTACAGACGTTATATTCGTGTATTTAATTTAAGTTAAAGGCATAATCTTTTTATTCTTTTTTTCATTACAATACGATGAAAGAAGTTAAACATGAGAAAGTTTTAAAATTAAAGACTTGTTATTTAACTTATTATGGTAATTTTTATTGTTTTTGAGTTTGTATATAATATTTGATTTTATATTAAAATTTTATGAATATGAGATTTTTCTAACGAAAATTGAACAGAATAAAAAAAAATTGGAAAAAAAGATTTTTTTTTTTTCAATGAAGAAAGACAAGTTTTGGGGAAAAAACAAAGTGAAAAAATAATAATAAAGCATAATACTTTTGATTTTATTGGCCAAAATTATGGTAATTTAGTTTTTATAGTAATATTTGAAGTGAATAAAAAAGAATTAAGTGAAAAAAAAATCCAAATAAATTTGTTTATGGAAAGTCAAGTAAGTAAAAGAAAACCCATGTTTAAAAAAGAAGTAAGTGACATACTAAAACTATTTATGTTTTGATATTTAATTTTCAAAACTAATATGATCTAATTTAAAAAACTCTTTTTTCTAATATGGTTGCGCAAAAAAACACTTGAATACTAAATTTTTATTAATTATTCAACCAATATTCTTGCTTTATAAATCTCATAACTAAAAATATATGAATCTATGAATAAATATTTAATATTTTAATATTAAATTAATAAAAATTATATTTGAAATAACATGGTAGTACAATTTTATTGAAGTACATGTCTCATAGCGTTTTGTTTATTATAATAAATATCTAATTATCATGTTGCAAATTATATTAATAAAAACTATATAAGTTTATGACTAAAACTTTGAATGAATGATAACTATTCATATATATTTATAAAATACATAAACATTTTGTTTCTTGTATTTTTATTTAGAATTAATATTTATATATTTTGATTTTGAATTTATATACATTTTAGGTAAATGTTTTCTTAAAAAATATCATATTATATTTGGGTTAGTAAACTAGTATTAGTATAAAGTAAAATGAAAATACAGACATCTATTTTTGAATGAATAAAGTAGGGTTAAAGTCGTACAAATGTATGATACTTTACTGAAATTGCTCAAATGACTAATCTAGTTATTTTTTTATCTCATTGTTACTTGTACTTAAAATTTATTTTTGAGATGGTACTTTTGATTACCGTATCTACCGGTAATGATCTTATATTTGTGTTTTTAAAAGTATGAATAGGATTTATATGCTTATGTGGATTTTCTAAATTACTTATATAGATCAAAATCCACGTAATCTTTCCTGATGTTACTCCTCCCGAATCCCGATCCCCACTTCGATACTCGGCTAGATGGCTACTGCCAGACGGAGTTCATGATTCGAAATCAAGATAATTGGGTTTAGCATCCTGGCCCACTATATTACTTTTCTTAAGCTCACCTTCGTCTCTGTTGATTGGCCCAGACACAACTAAAGGCCCAAGAAGGGATCACGCCTTAGAGACTCCTGGAAGTCTGGAAGTCTGGAACTATCGAACCCATTCTTTAGATTATCTAAAAATACTTGTATTGACCACATTTATATTAAATATTAGTCAAGTTTATAGCATATAAAATGACATTTGAGTTTTTGAATTTAATTCAAATAATTGACTCTTGAAGTGCTTTTGTTTTATGTTTCTTTATTATTATTCAACTTTTAGTATGCCAACGTGAAATACATATTTCTTACAAGTAGGAAATGTGAAACCTTTTTTATTTAATATGACTTGAAAATTGGTGACTAAACCAGATATCGACCAGCTCGATCAAAGTGAATAAAAACCAGAACTGAAATCAATCGAATAAGCGTTTGTTGCGTACGACTTCAAGGCCTATATATATAGTAGTTCTCGGCCCATTATTGCTTTTGGGTTTTGACTTTTATCAATATATTGTAATCGATGGTTAGTATTTCTATTATACTTACTAATAACCTTGTGAATAAAGCATATCATCTACTGTTTGTGGATGTTGGTTGCATTGACTGAACCTCGTAAATATCATATTCTTTTGTGTGTTCATTCGTCACAACACACTTCAATGCTTAAATGATATTTTTGACAAAGGTCAATAAATTCATTAAATATTTTTAACTCAATAAATCCAAATTGTAAATATGTATTAAACTTAAACCGAGAAATACAATAATAAAGATTTAGAATACGAATATAATATACTCCCTCTGTCCCAAAATAATTGTCCACATTTGACTTTTGAAGTCTTTCTTTTTCAATTTTGACCTCAAATATATTAGTTTGTGTTATATAATACTTGATAACTCAATGAAAATTCCTTTAAAACCAAATCCTTTCTTATATTATGCATCACATATTATATAACACAAAGAAAAATATTTAATGTCAAAGTTGAGAAAGAAATACTTCAAATGTCAAATGTGAACAATTATTTTGGAACGGAGGAAGTAATATATTAACAAGACGGGGGGG